>CAJVPT010002698.1:0-16960 GCA_910592055.1 Acaulospora colombiana
TTGAGCCGTGGCTCGATTTCATGTTTGGTGTATTTGCTTTTTTTCTCCATCTTTCTGGTGATGCCTTGTTGTGCTTTCCAGAGTTGAAAATCTTCGCAACGTTTTTTCCATATCTCTTGAAGATAGTTTGTGATGTTTTTTTTGATTTCTATATAGCAGTCATGTCTATGTTGTTTTTCTGGAATTGCTTTGCAGATAATTTGAGTTGTTTCCTTGAGGAAAGCTCCTCTAATTGCACATTTCAGGTATCTCTCATAATAGAGTGATGTTTTTTCCTTAAGTTTGTTTATCCATTCTGATGTGTTGGTCTTGCTCGAATGTTTTGTGATACTTGTGCTGATGCTATTGATTATAAAGTGTTCTATCCTTTCCCTGTGTGTGGTGCAAATGAATAGGTGTATATTTGTCTCCATTTCTCTACACTTTATGCACAAGTTGTCTTTGTAAATTGAAAGTGCTCTGTGATGTAGCTTAGTTTTTGTGGACAGTTCTTTGTTCCATAAGCTTAGCAGAAATCTCCTTTGTTGTTGATACTCCCAGTTTGTCATGTGATTGCTCATTTTGGTGATTTGAAGGTATTTAAAGATGGTAGGCCAGTGAATTTTCTGAATTAAGTGGTCATCAAAATTGTTTCTGGTTCTATTCAAGAGTCTCCATTTAGCTAAGTGAACTGCTTGTGTAATTTTCTTGGTTGTTTCTTTTATTGGTGTTTCTAAGTATTGTTCATTCCATTGTATAGCGAAATGTATTTCTTTTAGAATTTTAGTTTTGTATACAATGTTTCTTGTGTTAGGTCTCATTCCTTTATGTTGGTCAATTTTTGCAATTGATCTGCAAGTTCATTTTGTATGTTTCCTGCATGTGTCTGGACTTTGAGTAGTTCCAGCTTTATATTTCATTGTTTGCACATTTCTTTGATTAGTCGTAGAATGGTTGAATTTTTTTGTTTTTTGTAGTATTGTGTGGTGGTGAGCTTGTTGGTTTTCTGAATACAGTTGATGACTGCCATGCTGTCTGTATATATTTGTGCTTTGCTATAGTAGGGAAGAAAGATAATGGCTGTGAGTATGGCCATTAATTCTGCTCTAGTTGAGGAGGGAAAGTTTTGAACTTGGCCTTGGAAATTGAAGCGTCCATTGTCTCTTGTTGTTAAGGTCCATCCTACTCTCATATAGTATTGTCTATTCTGCCAACTCATAGAGCCATCAGTATATATTTCGAAGTGCATGTCATCTCGAAGCTCTTGACTAATGTCATAAAGTTTTTTAATAATTGGTTCCTCTGCGTTGTAGAGATTGTATATATATTTCTGTACAGATTCTTCTTCAAGGCTTTGAATTTCTGTGTTTCCATCCCTTTCTGTCTGGAGTGGATGTGTTAGTGCTAGCAGACCTAATGATAAGGAGTTTGATGATATTCACTTCTGAAGTTCAGTTCTTTGTTGGTTGAGTATTGTTGTGTTGATACTCTACTACAATGTACTGGGATTTCTACTGTTGTCTGCCTTGTTACTTCAAAGTTACAAGAAGTCTTAAAATTGTTTTACTGGTTTATGTCACAACCTGGGCATTCCAATAAAGGGGATTGTTCTAGGTCCCATATATAGTGTTTGTATTTTGCTGATTCTGTATTTATTTTCTTTTATTTTCTACCAATGACTATTTGATTGTTTATTTCTGTTCCAACCCAATATAGTCTTGCAATATTGCTTATTGTGTTTGATTTGCATTGAAGAAAATTATTATATGAGGAACCAGCTTATTGTGTTATTAGTCGTAGTTGTTGATCCAGTTTGATCTTTATCTCCTAGAACCACTTGGGGACTGGTTCTTATATTGCTATCCTGTTGATTCTGATGAGTTGGTTCCATTGTAGTGTTTTTTGTTTTCTCTATTCAGAAGTTGACCTGTAAATAGTAAGTTGTGTTTTCTTAGCTTGCTTCAATGTTTTTGATAAAAGTTTTCACTTATAAGTTCTTGAATAATTTGGTCTTCTTTTTTAATTATTGACAGGCCTTTATTTCTTATTTGCTTGAGATTGAAGCCATGTGTTCTTAGTAGCCAAATTATATCATGTATAAGTTTTGCACCATGCTCCAAGAATATTTGTCACATGTTGGCAAGAATTGGTTCTGTTGACCAGTATGTATTTTGCAGCGATTGGAGTTTGTGTCTAGCTATACTGCCTGTGATGTTATTAAGGTTGATTCCAGTTGTCCAGTTGTTTAGATGTATTAGAACTTGTCAGTCCCACAAATGCATTAAGTTATATTCCTGATTGTTATACAGCATGCTGTTTGGGATTGTATTTGCGAGACTTAATTTATACTTGTAAGTTGTGGCTATTCTACTCATTAAATGATTGCAGGTTTCTCTGGATAGGACTATATCATTGCATAGATACTCTATACTTGGCATGAGAACATGTTGATAATATATTGTATCTGTTTGGCTGTTACTTTTTTCATTCCTAGTAGGGTTTTAACTTTATTTATTTTTTGGTCTATTAGGTTTCTTTGATATTTTTTCTGTTTGAAGCTGTCATATCATACCCTAAGATTTTTACTGGGATACCTGGTTTGTAGCCCTCTATTCCGAGTTTATCCATTGTGACCCCTTGTTCATAGTTTGTGGGCTATCCCGGCAAGTCTGTCACTAATCCGTAGTATCTTGCATAACCCAGACTTCTCAAGAATACTTACAAATGACACAAAGAAGAGAACGCCTCCTATAAAGAACACTTAAGGAAGGCAGAGGCATGGTGATTGACTTGGCCGAAGGTAAGTGTCTCTTTATTGTGTTTTATTTCTTTGATATATCACTAACTCTTATCTCTATTCTCAATGAGGGCTGTTTTTCCTAACATATTTAGCTTTGCCTTTTCGACATACATTGGTAAACTATTATACTTTTCTAACTAACAATGGATTATCTACTTTATAATCAACTATACTAATCCTAAGCTTTGCTAAACTTTCTATACTTTTTCAGATACACATAGTTCCCTTATTAGTACTCAAGCCTTATCTATAGTTTCTTACCTTGTAACACTCAATCTTTCATGCCAGACTTTCAGTTTTTGGATTCTAGACCATTACGCGTAAATCGCGTTACCCACATGACCTATAACAATAGGCAATAACTTTTCTATTAACAATCAGGAGTTGTGATTTTGATGGATTCACTTGGGTATTATTGATATGATAAAATTGTTGTGCTGTGTCTATGACTTGTTGTAGGTCTTTCTGGTTGCTGGTAATTCACATTGTGTCATCCATATAAGCATAGGTGACTATATCAGTGGTTTTGCATTTCTATTCCCATCTTATATCTTCACAATGTTTTGAGCTTATTGTGTATCCCTTATATATCTTCGTGATTATGATCAAGAGGGGTCATAGAAGATTCGCCACAAGAGTGGTGAGATTGTGTCTCCTTGATCAATGCCATCTTATACTTTGTATTTCTCTATTAGATTATAGTATTTGATTACCGAGTTTTGTCTGGTGTATAATATGTTAATTAGGATTCAGATTATTTGATTTGGGATCTTTATTCTTTTAGGGCTAATATCAGCATCTTGATATTAACTAAGTCATATGCCTTGGACATGTTATGGCTGAGAATCCATGCTTGTTATTTATTTTCTTTGACATGTTCTATTATGCCACTGATTATGTGTATTGGGTCTTGTATACTGTTTCCTGGAAGTGCGGCCAGTTATGTTCTGATAGGATTTCCTTTTTTTTTAATACAACTGACTAACCTATCAATTGGGATTTTTGTGAAAATTTTTCTTCCTGTATTGAGTAGAGTGATTGACCTTGTAATGTCTAGGTTGTTTTCCTATTTCTTTGATTTTGAAATTGGATAGATAATTCCTTTACTCCACTCTGCTGGGGTGTCACCATGTTGGATTATTTGGTTGAATATCCCTAGACCTCTTCTTTGACTTTTTCCCCCAAATATTTGTAGGCAATATAAGGTATTTGGTTAAGCCCCAGTACCGATTTGTTGCTTCTCCCTTTAATTACATTGTCAAGTTCATTTTTTGAGATTTCTTTGATTGTGGCTTCATACCTGTATGACTGAATATGCCTTTTGGGTTTGTACTCTCTTTTTCATAGTGGATGATTATCCAGTGGTTGTATGTTTCTTGAGATGTCCATTTCTGAAAGTGGAGTCTCACATATTCTTTGATTACTATTTGATCTGTTATGATTTCGATCTCCTCTCCTTGCAGAATGATTTTGTCTAGCTAAATAGTTTTTTGTGGTGTTTCTATGATACTATTGATTATAGCTTTTTTGTTAGTTTCTAGTAAGACTTGTCATTTAATTATTCTTTATTTAATAGTCTTGATTTGTCTGAAGTTTGTGATATATTTGGTCATGAGTTTGTGTGCTTGTATATTTCTTTGCAATATTAGGATCCATTCTTGAATCTATATTTCTGGTTTTTCTGTCTTTGTTGTAGTGAGAGTGTTATGTATATCAGGGAATCTAAGCTTTATTTCTTTAGGTATCAGAGTTGCTTCAGCTGGATTGATCATTTTTGCACTTGTTGATTGATTTCTCAGGTCATTTAGGAAATTTTGTAAGGAGATGATGGGTGGAGGAGGTCATGTCTGTTCTGGATGACCCTTTTCCTATTATGGTTTTTGATTTTACTGATGTTCTTTTTGGCAGCTCTTAGCATATTATTTCTAAAGATATTCCACCTTTTGTCTATTGATACATTTGGTTGGGCCGTTTTTGAAGTTAGTTCTTTCATTATGTTTGTAAAGGCTATCCATTGTTTGATATTAATATATTGCCAATTGAATCCATGGTTATGCTTGTGTATCGAAGCTTTTTTCTTCAGGCTTGAGTCAAAGTTTCACATTTCTAGTTCTATGGTTATGCTTTGGTAATCACTTTTAATTAAGGGTTATAGTATATCTCGTATATAGGCATTTCTTGATTGCCATTTGTCTGAAGGGCTGAGCCAAATTTGATCAATTCTGCTTCTACTATCTTGCCCTTTCCTTGTGAATTCCTTTTTTGTGGGGTTGTGTATGTGAAAGCTGTTTTCGAAGCCTCTGTTGATTAACAGTTCTATGTGTAGTCCAGTTGGTTTGCTAGTATGTAGGATTTTGTGATTGTTGTGTTTGTCCAACATTGGGTTAGGGTTCTGTTCATGTCTCACAAAACTATAATGTGCCAGTCCTTATTGCTAGCCTCATTTATCCATTGTTGTAGGGTTCTTGTTACTGGTGTATGTTCTTGAGTTGTTGCTACTGCAGGGAAGTATACTCCTATGACTCATATTTTTTGTTTATTTGGAAAAGCCAAGTCTACTGCTATCAGCCTTCCATCAAGTTTCTTGTGATTGAAAATTCTTTTTTCAATTTTATTGTGGAACATTATGTTGAGACCTTGTCCCAATACTTGGGATTCGTAATGAGTCCAGATTGTATAATAATTGGGGCATTTCCAATGTTTTGATACTTGATTAGTTCTATTGACTTCTGTTGTAACTAATATATCCCAAACTTGGCTGTTGACAAGGTCAAACTATATTTGTCTTTTGAAATTGTCTGTAATTCCTCTGATGTTTTGTGTTGTGATTTTTTATAGGTTTTGGATATGTTGTTCAGTGTGGTGCTGTGAGTTATCTTTCATTTGTATTGGAGGCATATCTGGCTGTTCTGTTGTTTGGTTGTGATTCCTATTTTTTGGGTATACCATTGGATTATTGTTGGTTGTAAGATAAATGTTGTTGTCAAATATTGTTGTGTTTTTAGATGATGTTGTTGGTTCAGAATTTATAGGTATGTTTTGGTTTCTGGTCTGATCTATTAAAATGTTTTCTTCTAAATTGATGGTAATATTTGAACTATACATTATTGTTTATATATTGAGAGATGTTTGTTGTTCGAAACCAGAGTGTTAATTGCAGATAGAATATTGCTCATGTTTTGATCCATTTTGCTAATTGAATTATGAAGTTCTTGTTATCTTTGTGAATATCAGGTGTTGTGCTAGTAAAAGAGGTTGAGCTTGTTGTATTGGGTTGTTCAACTTTGTTACTTGTTGTGTGTTATTTTCCATTGTATCATTATTGAAATCCTCATATGATTTGAGGTATGTGATTCACTTATTCAGGTCCTCAGTTGATGATTTGATTTCTTTGGTGTCTTCTTGCATCTATTGTAGCATGTTAAGGATTTTGTCTAGTGAATCTCGCTCCTGATCATTTTCTTGCTTAGTTTTGGTTCTATAATTAGTTGTTGCTGCTGCTGCATATGAACTTGGTCTAGGTCTTTGTGTGCGTGTTTCTCTGCTTGCTATATTTCTGATATGTTGGGTACCAGTGGGTTTGAACTTTTGGTAAAGTTTGCCAAATCTTAATGCCTGGTCTTTGTTATATGATAACCATTGTTCTCTTTTTTCTTTAATGGGATATTGTGCCAGGAGATGGTTGCTTTGATAACAGATGAAGCAGAGTTTAATTTCCATTGGCTTAACTGTGATGGTGGTTTCTTCCATAATAAATTCTTGTCCTAAACTTTCTTTGAGTTTATTTTTAGATTTGAAAGATATAACCGCGAATTGTTTTCTGGTATATTTTATTTTGCGGGAATTTAGCATGACTTTGCTTGAAGTTATTGATATACATTCTTTAAATCAAAAGCATTGGTGTTTGGTGGAAGATCAGTAGCTTTGCAGCATGTTGTAATCTCTCTATCATTTGTTGCCTGTTCCATTGTGCGTCCATTATTCTTGTTGCATCTCCTTTGATTAATATACTGTATTGTTGAATTAGTTGTTCTTTAATTTCCTTATCCTAAAAGGTTATAGTTGCCATTTGCCACATTTGACTTGTGTTCATTAATATATTGGTAATTTGTCCATATCTAGTGAAGGTTTATTGTACTTCTATGAATTTTGTGATCAGAGAAATGTTCCATACCCTGATACTATTTTCCTTTTTTGACTCAATTAGTGTGATTGTTATGCGTGTTAATCTTTTCTGATCTGTATTTGGTAAGATTAGGTTACATGTCTCCTCTGCAGCCTGTTTCTCTCCAAATAAGGCAGTGATGTGGTCGATGCTCTCTTTTTTTTTCTTGCTGATATTGAAGAGACTTTCTGGGCTACCTAAAGCTTTGGTTAAGTATATAATTTTTTGACCAGTGGTGGTACCTGAAATGTCACTCACTATAATTCCTGCTTTAAATCTTTCCTTGCCATATTTTATTGCTCTATCGAAGGGTGATCTTGGTCTTGGGCGGCCTCTTCTTTGGTTACTTTGAACTTGCCATGTTTCTTCAGTATCTTCCTTGTTTGGGTCTTGTTCTCTTCTTCATCTTACATTTCTACATCAGAGTTATTGATCCTTGTTAGTGTGTGGGTGTGTTGTTGGGTATCTAATGTTTCTTCTCTGTGTGCTTTCTTGAGGTGTGCTCTTCTTTCAGTGATGATTGTTTCTTCTACTTGATCATTCCATGTTTGCGATGCTGAGCTGCTTGTATCCTGTTCATTGTGATTTTGAAGGTTCTGGTGATTAACTATGGATTATTGAATTACTTGTTCATTTGTGGAGAGATTTTGGAAGGTTTCTGTCAGTTTTTCAAGTTCTTTACTCTTGTTTAGGGTTGTTGTCCTTTCGTTGTTTGTATTGGTTTCTTTTCGAAGATTTCTTGTGTTATCTCTTGCCAGAAGGTTCTCATTGTAATTGAGTCTTGCATTAGTTTTGAAACTGCGAAGGGTTCAATAAGAACTCATTTCTTCCATATGCTTTTTTGTTTCTTAGAAAAAATTGTCTAAAAAGAAAATTTTTAAGAATTTTAGGATATGCGAGAAAGAGTTTTTTTTTTTTATTTTATATGTTATAGAATTTCATATAATTATTAATTTAAAATTGTAATGAGATACTATAAGTCAGATTTAAAAAATAATATTTTACTTCTCTAGAAAATTGATATAAATTTCTATAGATTATTCAAAAACTATAAATTATTAAATTAAGAAAAAAAAATAATTAAAAAAAAAATAATTCAAAGTTCTCTTAAAAAAGTTACAAAAGAAAATAATTTTTCTTTTAAAAGAAATTTACTTGATTGAAATAATTTCTTACTTCTCTTGAATTTCAAAATAAATATTCTTCTTTATCTTTTATAATATTAAATAAATTAATTTATTGATCTTACATTTAAATATATATTAAATTTAAATATTTCAAGAAAAATATTTAAATTTTAACTTTTGTATATCAAATTTTGTTACTATTTAAAGAATTTAAGAAAGATACAAAAACTTGTAATCTATATTATTGATCTCTTAATCTTTTAATATTATAACTATCTTTCTTAAGGACTTGAATTTTTGGGAACAAACATTTTTAGAACATTCTTTTTAATTATTAATAATATTATTAAAATATAAGTATATTTAATAAAAACTTATTTATATTTCAAGAATCAATATGTTTCATATTAATTAATTATTTTTTATAAGAATTTGTGCTATTTGAAATTTAGGATCAAATTGAGAAAAAAATTTTTTTTTAAAAAACTATGAAAGTAAAAGTTTTAAGAGAATTAAGATAGTCCAAAAAGAAAAAAATAAGTATTTTACTACAAAAAATCTTTATAAATCTCTTGCTTTAAAGATTAAAAAGGTCTTTAAATACTTTACAACCAATTTTTCTTTTCTTGAGAATTTTCTTACTATTGTTATCTAACATGTTGCTTGACTTTTTTTAATAATTGGAAGTCATGTTTTTGATAAAGAAGTTTATAAACAATAATCACTAGTTGAAAATATATTATTCAGCTATAAAATTAGACAAAAATTAATAATAAAAAGATTGACAAATTATTTATAATTGCTATCACTCAGCATAAAAAATATTGGCAAAAAATTAATAAAAAAATTTCAGTATATTGTAACAAAAAAATTCTACACAAAATTTGTTAATATTGTGATAAATAATTTTTTTGTATATTGTAGCAAAAAAAAATTTTTTGTATACTGTAGTAAAAAATTTGATAAAAAAATAATACTGCAGCAAAAAATTCAGCAAAAAAATTGATACTATAGCAAAAAATTTAGCAAAAAAATTAAAGTGGCAAAAAATTTGACAAAAGTTATAAATCTAGTATTAAAATTTGATAAATATTCAAGAAGTTTAATAAATTTCATGAAATTTATTAAAAAATTACAAAATAAATTGATTAAATTATTCATTTCTCCTCTTTTTTCTCTTTCACTTGCTTTTTTTTTCTTTAAAGATTTTGACTTGACTTTTTTAAAACTAGCCCTAATTAGTTTTATCTTGCCAAATGTTTTTATTATTTTTTACTTTTTTTTTTTCTAACTTAACTACTTCTAAATTTTATTGATTTATGCATTTTTCTCAATTTGTTTTTTACTCTCTAAATACATTAATAATTTTTTATATTCAATCATTTTTTATCTTTTGAATTTAACTGTCAGTTCTTTATCCTTTCCTGTATATTATTTAAAGATCAGCTGGAATACTTGAATTTATTTCAAATATTTATTCAAATATTTCAACAAATCCTTTAACTATAAGTAATTATAATTAATATTTTAATTATTCGGTATAAATATTTTATCAAAAAATATCTTTTCAGAATGTTAACTATAATCATATATATTTATTCTTCTTTTAATGAGGTTTTTCAAATAAGCTACACTTTCTTCAGATAAATTAACCTTTGTTTTTTTAATTATATTAGTTAATTAATTTCAATATTTGATAACTTTCTTTGATTTTGATTAATAAGTGACTGTGCACTTTTAATTCTTCATATCCTTTTCTTAATTATTCATTAAAAATTAATACTTGTAGTTAAAGATGGGTCCCTAAAGAAGGAGGACAAAATCAAATGTCCCTTACTAGCAAACATTAAAATTTTTAAATTAATAATTATAAAAAAACTATCCACAATTGTTTTCTATTATTCAAATAATTAATTTATAGCATTTTTTGACTTTTGTCCCTATTAAAGCAAAGAGTTATAAATTTTGTCCCTCAAAATGGAACAAGTGATCTGCAAAATTTTATATACTAAATACTTTAGGGACCTATTATTATTTGTAGTATAAATACAAAATATTATTTATTTTACTTCATTTAATTAGTTATTTGTATATAAGTAATGATTGTTTACTTCTAGTTTTCCAGTTTCTGCCTTTTGATATCTTCCTTTATAATAGCAATATAAAACACTTAATCATTTGTTTATTTGCTTTTGTGAGGAATTAAAATGTGAAACCATGGATTTTATTAATTCAAATATCAACTTTTATAATATTTTTTTATTTATAATACTTGAAAAAACTTTATTTATCCTCAATTTATACTTATCAAGAATGGTTTTCATTAAGGCCTTTATTTCTACTCTTACTTTTTCTGGTTTCAGCTTATCTTTGATAATTGATTTTACTGGTTTTACCTCTTTACTACTTCTCCTAGGTTGAATTCTTTAGTGCTTTCCTAAACTTGGCAAACTTTTAGATTTTAATATATTAGCTACTTTAGATTTTATAACTATTAAATGACAAGTTCAGGTTTCACAAATTTGAGCTGATTATTTTCTTTTTTTAAATCTTCTATTTCATTTTTTTGTTATTCTAATTTTTTGAAAAACTTGTTGTTAATATATTCCATTAGGTCTAATTGTTTTACAAATTCAGTATTTTTTTTTCTAGTTTTTTGACACATGTATGTAATTCTTTATTTTTTAAATAAATTAGTTAATTAACAAAGGTAAATTTTAATAATTTGGCAATAATTTAATTCTAGTGGAAATAACATAATTATGTTATTTCCACTTGGTATAGGTTATTCCCACTCAGGTATGTGTCATAATCCGAATTTTGTGACACAAACTAAGGTGTCGTGATCCAAATTTTATGACACAGACTAAGGTATATGAGTGATTAAAAAAATTATCGATATTGAATTTGACTTTCTAGTCGATTTTTATTGAAAAGAAATACTCGATCTAGGTTATGACGTTCCCTGCTACTCCTTCTGCATTTTCTATTATAACCCAAATTCGATAACATTATATTGTATGCCGGTTTAGTGTTTGTGGGTGATTTCTGCTACAATAGATTAATTGACTTAGGTTATGACGTACCCATATTGTTATCGCGAGTTTAATGAACCGAATATATTTTATAAGTCATTTGATATCGTATGTTGGCTTATTGTTCCCAACCGATTTACATTGCAATAAAATAGCTGAGTTAGGTTATGCCGACTTGTTGGCCTTAACGCGAGTTTGACCGGTCAATTGCGATATTTGTATGCCGACTTGGTGATCATGTCATTGGTCACATGGGTAAAAAATATACCAACGATACATTCAATCATATGCCGTCATTTGCAAGCCCGAAGTGAGGGCTATGCCCGAACTGGGCACGTAGTGCTGAAATAGTATTCGTATTCTGGCTTGTGTGATGTATTCGAATACTGATTAAGAATAAGACATAGTGCCGAATTATATTTCGAAGAAATGGCATGAAGTGTCTTAGCAGTTGTTAGCTTTATATAATTCATTCAAATATCGTCCGATTATGAGGCATGTAATGCCGAATTGTTAGCTATTATAATGCACTTGAATATCGATCATGAATGAGACACGTAGTGCTGAATTGTTAACTATTATAATACACTCGAATATCGATCATGGATAAGGCACGTAGTGCCGAATTGCTAACTGTTATAATTCATTCAAATATCAGCCGATGATGAAGCACGTAGTGTCGAATTGCTATCACTTATTTGGTGTCCACCCAAAGCATAATTTTTTATAACATATATCTGTAATAATTTTACCTTGGATGGACACCGATTTTTCAACTAGTATACCAAATAGTACACCTATTTTGTGTCCACCCAAAGCATAATTTTTATAACATATATCTGTACTAATTTTACCTTGGATAGACAACGATTTTTTTTTTCGAATTATGTAGTCAAAATAGTATGCATTGTATCTAACCGCCATTTCGCTGATAATTATACCTTAACCAAACCTTGATTTTTTTTTTTTCGAATTATGCATATATTTTGTGTCTATCCAAAGTATAACTACCCTTTCTATAATAATTATACCTTGACTGGACACTGATTTTCTGTCAAAATCGTACCTATTTGGTGTCTATCCAAAGTGTACATTCATAATATTAGTAATTATACTTGACTAGACACCGATTTTCTGTCAAAATCACACCTATTTGGTCCCTGTCTAAAGTACAATTTTATGACATTAGTAATTACCGAAAACAGTTATACAGTGGCTACTCCTTGACTATATACCAATTTTTTTTCAAATATATACGTATTATTTACTGAAAAGTATACTCCGATCAAATTATATAACACAAAAATGGTTATCGATTAAATTATTTTATCTGTATACCTTACGTAAAATTTCAATAGGGCAGGCATGTAAATCGGGGATATCTGCCCACCGTGACCAAAACCCTCTTTGATAAGTATTTGGTTGCCCATTTGAATTTACACGACACAAAAAACCCCTTTATTATTATATAATCTAAGTATCGGAATATTATTTTTATTTGAAATTTTCTGCGTACTTATTGTAAGAGGTGACAAAACCCCCTTACCTAAAATGTATAGCTGAAAATAACAATTACACATATTCAATGGTTGCTAAAGATTTATTTTTCAATTCTTTTTTGTGCGGAGTAGTAGGTACGCACATCTTAGCTTCAAAATTGCGTTTATATTCCAAGAAAGCGACCTCATCCATGCTCTCGCGCTCTTTTTTCCAATAATTATGGTTATCCCGCATTTCAAAGGCAGTCTTGGTTCGCCATTGTTACAATTTTTCTTTCGACATTTGGAATTTTTGCTGTAAATGAAGGATAAGGACGTCGATATCAGATTAATTTTTAATGAGAAACTCTGAAGGCAAAGAAATCAAAGGTTCAGGTATATTTTTTTTCCGCTGTGCTAACTTCACCAATAGTAATATCAACATGCATATATCTTGAGCTAGCGTTTCTAAGAATAAGTTTTTTTTTCAATCACATTATTAGATAGGTTAGAGACATTGTGCTCTACGTATTCTATGCATTCTGAAGTAGTATTACTGTTAATAGGTATAAAATCGAAAAGATCCTGAATCTCATCACTCACCTTTGACTTATATGATGGAAGAACTGGAGCTATAGGGTAATATTCAGGATTATCTAACTTCCTAGCTATTACTTCTTCTTGATTATTAAAACAGCTCCGCCATATGGGTTGCGATCAATCCAATAAGTTTTCTTCCATACTCTATTAGTTCTTGAACCTACACGAGTTGCACCACTTTTGATAGTATAACCGCACCAACTACCCATTACCGCATTAATAAATTTTATTGTAGCATTGAGATCGGGTAATCCTTTAGCTCTGGTCTTAAAACCGAAGAGTAACAACGCATCTTCTCGAATTTTAACAATTTTTTCCCGTGATTGCTCAAAAGTCTTAGCCACATCATTGCCAGAAAGAATATTCGTGTCATCTATATCACCGAAGCCCATCGATTGGAAAAGATTACGTACCGCTTCCCATTGTTTCTCTAAATAAAATTTATGCAAATCATCTGAGGATGGATCCATAGATTTATATGAATCTTCCCACTGCATTTCTTCTTTGATTTTTAGATTTTCTATGGAATTTATTGCATTGGAACCTTGTCTTCTGAAATATGCCAGCCTCCTAAAATGTTGTAAAGGTTTAGGATTATTGAAATTTTTTACGAAACTTACGTCACAAAGTTTAATCCAATCGTCATTGTTCATACTCCAATTCCGAATATCATCCTTACCTCCGATACCACCTGAGGCATATATTTTCCTCAAATAATGACGTTGCAGGGTCATTGTATTAGCAAAAGAGCGTATAGGATTTTGCTTAGGATTCTCAGCTTCACTGGGACTAATATCTGGAGCATTTGCTATTCATTCTGTATCCGAGCTTTTAATATTTTTTTCAATATTTTTAATAATATGAAAATTTTCATTTCTGTTAACTTTTTCAGTGTCTTCTGCCAAAATTAATTCAAGAGTTGCTCCAGTACTAGCAATAAGACTGCAAAGAATCTCAGGAAAATATTTGGCTGATAAGCGTCTTTGATATTCGACCTCAATATAAGTCTCTACGGCTGGAGATGAATCAAGTGTATAACAGTCGTTAATTTTATTCCATTTACGATGTCCTTTTATAGCAGTTGGCAAGTCGCCAGGTCTCAGGGCTGAAAGTTCAGCACGAATGAGATCACGATTTGGTTCTTTGAAAATGCCAGTTTTTTTACTATTATAAAGAGAAATAATACGGTATGGGCAATCGCGAACTCGATAAAACATTTGTGCAAAAGCTTCGGCATGCACTCCTGTATTAATATTACTTATTCCTATAACTGCATCAAAATGATTGGAAATTTCAAAAGAGATGCCAGCTTCTACAGTACTTGTATAAACCACACAATCAAGACCACTCAAAGTAGCATTAATATCGGCAAAGTCATCTTGCCGTTGCTTTCCATCCATTTGACCAAAATAAACTCGTGATAAAACGTGCGAGCCATCTGGTTTTTGTAGTTTGGAAGCTTGGTTTGCCAAAACTCGTACTTTTTTGCATGAGGTCATTAAAAAATCAACTCGCTTACCTTCCTGAAGCATCTTAAGACCCATGCGTATAGCTTTCGATCCTTTATCTGGATCGTAAAGAATTTTAACAGTCTCACCTTTACGTGGCTTAAATTCGTTATCAAAAATTTTTATATCTCCACCTCGATATTGTCTCAAAAAGTTTAAAGTTGATTCGTTTGCAAATGCGTCCATAGAATAACATGAACAGCTGATTTTATTAAATCCCGCATAGCATTTTCAGATTCACGCGCATGAACTCCACTAGACATTTGACGCTTAATAGCATTATTTTCGTCTAAGATAACTACATAAGAACGCCTTCCATAGAAATTGAGACGATGGGTACTTTCAACTTGGACAATAATAACATCCCAGTCACGTATAGCTAAATTACCCTCATTTTTCTGATAATGGCATACTCGGAGTCCTGAATTTTGCAATATTTCAACTTTAGCTTTAGTCTCATTGCTAAGAGTTTTACGATATGAAACCCAGATAAAACAAGGCAAATCTGCTCCATTTTTGGTCAAGGAATCGAGAATTTCTCTTAGTGTTTTTGTTTTACCACTAGCAACGGGAGAGCAAATAAGAGTTGTAGTGAGATTCTCGCTTAAGAAATCGGGGTAAGCTTCTGGTGCATCTTTCATTTCCTTTACATTGATGATTTTTCCAGATAATTTGACAAGTGGGCGTGGATTTAGTATGGCATTGGGTAATCTTTCAATTAATCCCCACTTAGGCTTTTCTTTCGACTCAACTTTGTGTGATACCTTGTCGAAGCTAAGGCCCTTGTGATCTGGTTTGTATTGTTTTTGCCGATAGCACTTGAGTATGAAATGCCCATTTTTCGAATAAATCCATAGAGTTGGTTTTTTCATGTTTAACGTCACATATAGGGCATTTTTTAATGGATTGTGCTTTAAAATTAATAAAACAATTCCCAATTTTTCCAATCTGAAGCCACCGGTATTTTTCAATGACTAGATTAGCTCCTCTACTCAAAGCATTTTCATTATCGATAGAATTTTACTGGCTCCTCAGAAGAAAAGGTTTGTAGCCAGATTACGGAATAATTCTCTCTAGGCTGAACCAAATAATCATTAAATCCGTTTTTAACAGAAGAAATAGCAGGTCTTTTAATACGTCCTTCCTTTGCTGATCCTAGAAGCCGAAGGTTGAAATGTGTTTTGGGAAGGCCATTATCAATAAATTTTGAATAAGGTTCCCCGACTAATTCCATAACCTTTTCTGTGAATCCCTTAAGCTCTCTATAATCTATGAATCGGGCACGAGGATAAATAATATGCCAACTACATTTCTCGGCATTTGATGAACTAGCTAAGGCAAAAGAATTTAAGAAAGGCATACAATCGGGAATAAGGCTTAATGCATCTGCACAAGCAACTAAAATTTGAGATAACAAATCTTCTCGTGTAATTTTTTTTACCGTCTAAGGAAGGCACTTTAGGATTTGCAGGATCAGGCTTTTGCCTTGCATCAATATCGATTATTAAGCGAAGAGGCTGGTTATCGTCAATACATTCATGCGTATCAGGTATTCTATAAACTTCAGAGGGATGATCGATCACTGTATAACCTTTTCCTGCCATCCGAATTATACATTGAGAATGAATCTCTTCAGGTTGATATGCATCTAAAAGCGCAGTATCGTTTCTATCGGAAGAGCTGGTATGACCATGACCCTTTAGGGTCACCCCTTCGGGCCTGGATGCAAGCCAGTATTTATAAAATGTATGTTCTCTATGGTCAGGTTTATAGTCAAGATCCGTTAAACCCATAAAAAGCCTTTTTGCTTCATTATATTCGGCTGACTTCTGATTTAAGCACTGTTGCTGTAACGATTCA
Organism: Acaulospora colombiana; assembly: GCA_910592055.1. Taxonomy (NCBI): domain Eukaryota; kingdom Fungi; phylum Glomeromycota; class Glomeromycetes; order Diversisporales; family Acaulosporaceae; genus Acaulospora; species Acaulospora colombiana. The sequence continues at coordinate 16,553 of CAJVPT010002698.1, forward strand.
TGAAGACGTTTTTTTGCTTCACTAGACAAACTCATTTATTGATTTGTATATATATGCGTTATTTGTATATGCCGTTGTTTGATCTGACAAAAAGTATATGTAGTATTATTTTGAAACTATATTATCGATAGATAAATCTTTAAAATAAAATCAATTATTCCAAAAATTTGACTGAAGTTTATTATATATACTTATGATGATATTATACAATTGCTCACAAATTCGTAGAACTGGAGAAATCTGTGGTCGAAATAGTAAATCAGAAAAATGTTATATCGATCATAAATCTCCAGTATATACTCCTTGTAGAGATTGTGGCGAGCCAAATAGTTCTAAATACAATGCATGCAATAAACATGTAGGCAAATATAAAAGTAAAGAGAATTATCACAGAAAAAAGCAGGATGA
>CAJVPT010002699.1:0-16960 GCA_910592055.1 Acaulospora colombiana
TCCTACCCTCCCTTACTTGTTTATAAATTCCTTTGAATAAAAACTTGAGCCTCTAGTGGCCTGAAAAGACTCAAGTAAATACTTTCTCTACTAAGAACAAGAAGGTTTTAAGAAGTAAAAGAACTGACAAGTGGAGTGTCACCTTATAGAGCTGGAAGTGACAAAATATAGAGGTTCTGTTGACAGAGGAAGGCTTATTTTCCACCTTCTCACATACTGTCTTATATCCTCTTAAAGTGTTTACTATTTTTCACAATTTTCTTGGGGGATTTTGTCTATCTCAGTTTGATCCTGAATTTTTGGTAGCATAACGTCACCTGGCATTTGGTTGGTTAACACAAAACACGTTAGTAGCTGAATGTACTATAAACAAGCTCCTATTGATCACCTCATGTGTTCTGATGATGTCATTGGTGATTGAAAGAGAAATCAAGGATACGAATTCCTCCACTCCTTCAAATGGAGTTTAACTGAAGTAAAGAAATCATGAGGCCATTAGGATGGGCACTAAATTCTCTAGGTAGTGAAAAGGTGGTTATTTGTTTAAGCTGAGGCCTTCAACTTCTTATTATCCCGGTCAGGCAAAGTACGTAAAGAAGATTATTTCCTTATCCCGGTCAGGCTGTAAGATCGAAAAGCAAAGAAATATAAAACACTACCCTTTTCTAGAATTGAGAATATATTTCCTCAAACATTGAGTAATGATATTGCAATCAAGATGAATATTAGTAAAATTCCTTTAACTAGGCATGATTGCTGAAAGATATCGAGAGTTACCCACAAAACTGAAAAGCCACATAAGAACCTAGGGTCCACCATTAGTCATCTTCTTCTATGCAGATGGATACAAAATCAAGATCAAAAGAAAAGAAGCATCGAGTAAGATACTGAATCCAAGTAGGCAATAAGTACCTCAGACGATTGCAAGAAAATAATCAAAAATACAAATGAATAAGTTCTTCAGATGGTTAGGAAGAAGAAGGATATCCCAGAAGGGTTGACTTCTAATAAGAAGAGGTTTCTAATAGAGATTCTTTGAAGAACATGGAGCATTTTAATTTTCTTTTTTCTTTTCATTTTCATGTAGTGCGCTTGCACATTTTTAGATATATCTTTTTTTTTTATTTTTCCTTTCCTCTTTTGTAATTTCTTAAATTCAGTTCCTTGGAGAATAATAAGTAGTGACAACCTGCTAGCAATAATGGATAAGTTAGGAGGGTCTTCACCCAAAACTTAGTTCGAAGTGAAATATTGTCCCCAAAGTTACACTTAGAGACTGAAACTCTTTTGAGAATTGTAAGCTATTGACAAGTGTATTAGTACAAGTCTTTTAGTTTAGCTATGATGCAATTGCTCTATGTATCTCTATCGGTTTTCTTAATGATTAATAAACACACAGTACTAATCTAACCACAGGTATAAAAAAAAAATTATTCAAATTGCTTAATAATAAAAGGTCTTTATTATATCTTAAATCCTGAAACCAACGTACTTTCAAAGGGCTTCTGTCATATTCAACTCTGCATAATCACAAAATTGATAGAAGAAGTTAACTTTGTCTGGCACAAAAAATATCAAACTCATATTATCTTCTCAATAATCTAGATGAGATACAAGTTCAAATACTATAGAGACCTAATAGTAATCCTATTATCATCTTATCAGTAAGATCAAAATATATTTCAAATATCAAAATAGATAACATTGTGATAACACAAGTAATAAGAGGATTTGAAGTCAAACACAACAATAATCTAGCCTTATATCAATATAAGTCAAATTTGTATCATGAATTTTGACTAATTCTTATTGAGATTCTGGGAAATATATACAACTCGAATAAAGTAGATTGCTATTTAAAACAAATACCAAAAGATGATATGTCATTGTACATCAATAGAGGGTCAAAATACAATATAGCTATATGATTGAGCATTGCAGATATTTACTAATCTTAAATGGATAATCCTAACACTTACTAAAATAAATACTAATTGATGAAAAGTAATATTCAAAAATACAATACTACTTCAATTTTTGAGCCAAAAAACTATAACACATCATTGTGAATCAATCAAATGGTGAATCCAAGTCTTATCCATTGGATTAAATTTGTGAATTATTATACAAGAATGTTTGTTATAAATGAAAGTCAAAAATATCAATATAAACCTGATAATATATAAGTATTTCAGTTAATCAAGAAGGCGAATGAAAAATGCTGGAAAAATAACAAATATAAATACAGAACTCTTGAAATATTTAGAACAAAACTTTTGTTCAACTTATTGCCAACAAGAGTCAAGTTACATACAAAATATCCTACATTATATTCTAATGAAAAATGCCTAAAATGTAATTATATAAAAGAAGATCAAACATATATCTTTAATTGTATCAAAAGTAGACCAACAATTAAAAACAAAATAATGAAACTCAATAAAATCTTACAAGATCAATATAACAAACATGATAAGAAAAAACAACCAGACACAACTAAAAGATTAATTCCCAGCTTGACTACAGAAAATATCTTAATAGATATTATCATAGGAAAACCAAATATTTATTTGAATTTATTAACAAATAAATTATTACAAATTCAACTTATGAATACAGCCTTGAAAATTACATACAAAATCTGGAAACAATGATCTGATACTACTAATTGTTCACCAGTTTCAGGTATTAAATAGAAAAATATTAAAGCAGTATCCAATGCTATACAAAAACATAATCTTATAAACAATAACTTTATTTTAACATCTATAATTGAGATATCTAAAAATTTTAATAATTCAACTAACAAATCAATATTTTCACCCACAACAATAGCATCATTTTTGAGTGGGCATTAGCCATTTGACCCTAAGTTGATGAATATGGTTTCGAATTATTAATTGATCAAATTAGGAAAATCGCATTAGGCTATAGTTAATTTACATTGTAAAGACTATTAATGTCAGGTTAATAAATTAAATTTCTAATAAAACTCGTATTTAATGCTCATTTACGATTAAAAAAAAAAAATAATAATAATTGTTTGTAATAAATTTTATTTGAAAAATGGGTAGTTTTATTAAATATTTTATTTTAAATTACTTTTAAACTATAATAATTGTTTAATATATAATATTATTTCAAAATAATTCTAAAACCCTAATTTTAAAACCTATATTTTAAATTGGAATATTTTAAGTTAAATATTTAAATTTTAAATATTCTAATATAATATTAAATAAAAAAATTAAAATCCTATTTAAAAGAGTTAATACCAACTTATTTTAACTTTAATATATAAAATCATATAAAATCAATATTATTATATAAGTAAAGATAAATTCCTAAAGGAAAAGATAAAAACGAAAATCAAATATTTTTTATTGGAAAACATTAGAATTTTTAAATTAATAACTAAAAATATTATTTATAATTGTTTTTTATTATTTAAATCGTTTATTTATAGTATTTTTTGAATTTTGTCCCTATTAAAATAAAAGGTTATAAATTTTGTTCCTAAAGAAGAAACCTGCAAAATTCTATACTTTAGGGATCTATCATTACGCATGGGTAAATAATCTGTTGTTTTATTAATATAAATAGTATTGATTGAAATAATTAGCAGAAGGTTTTATGTATTAGTCATATACAGTATATTATGCTATACGATACCTTAATAATTATTAATAAGCTAGATATTATAATACTTTTTACTTGAATCTTAAAAGAAATTCTAATCTTTATTATCACTTGAAATATTATAAATAAGTTTTATTTAATTAAGTTTAAGTTTTTATTTAAGCAAGATTAAACACAATATTTCGGCTAATATTATTATTACTATCTACAAATTTTAATAAAATCTAAATATGTACATTGATTCTAATATTTCTGAATGCGATCTAAATTATGGTCTCCGATCACAAATCTCCGGCGGCTTTAAATAACCATAATTGAATCAATAGAGGTACCATCATCATTATTATTATACATATAGTACTAAAGAGGCATAATTCAATTAAAGACTTTTCATAATTATCGATTTTAAATCATAATTTTATAATTTCAAACTGTATCATTTAACACTCTTATTTCTGAGATGCTTTTTAAATTTTTATTTCTCATCAATTAATTAATTTCTATGGGAGAGAACAGAATGAATAAAAAAATTTTAAAATTAGATATTAGAAAGCAATTAATCTAAATTGAATGATACCTGCGAATTTATTCACTCTGATTTTGAAGATGAGTTATACGTAGTATTCTCTAGATCAGGTAAGGGATCCTCTTTACCATCGTTATTTTCGTGGGTTTTATTTTCATCGTCGGTGGTATTGTTCAAAGGATTCACTGAGAATTCAAAAGAGTAAAATTAAAAATTAATTGGATTATAAAAGGTAATCGATTATAAAGGTTAAAAAATAGAAGCCTCGTACAATTATTAGGGATAGAAAGTTCGTATTGTTTCAAAACATCTTCATCGGTTTGTTCATTTCCTGGCTCAGGATAATATTGACGGCGTTGCATGAGACTCCCGGTAGAAAAGAAACCTTCATTATACACGAAAAATTTTAAAATACAGATATCATATCATAGTGGTCACTTCACAACCGAAAACCGACTCACTTTCATCGCGCACAAGAATCGAGGCCAAATCCTGTGGACTGATTTGCGTGCGTCCATTGTCATGTTCACTGTAAGACTGAGACCTTTTCGGTGTTCTTTGGTTATTCTTCGGTAGGGGAAGCGCCGGAAATTTTAACAACCTGCTAGTGTAAATCGCTTGAGGGTGAATTTTTGGAGGGGCTATCATCCTACCGGGATCAGGGTTCAACCCTTTAAGCAACACTCGTTTAACTCTCTTCTGCTCAGCGGCATCAAATTGATCTTTTTGTTTTTCATAGAGATGCCACTCGCTTAATTTATTTACCAATTCTGATGCGGTTGGACGTCTGTCTGGATCGTGGTGCCAACATAATATCATCAATTCGACATAACATTCAGGTACATCTTCGCGTTGTTCCGGTCTCCACCCACCAATTATTTCCGAAATAAGCCTTGCGTCATGTGGTCTATCATAGAAAGGGGGTTTATTAGACGAGAATTCCCACATGAGCATTCCAAAGCTGTAGATATCAACTTTGGGAGAATACTTTTCGCCATCGAGGATTTCTGGCGCAATATAAGGTAAGAGGTCATATCTATAATATCCAATTACAGGAATCATATCTTTTCCTTCACCTAATCCTAGTTCATTAAGTGGAATCTCTATGTGAGATTTAATAGTATTGTTATTATCATATCTTGCTTGCACTTGATCACTTTTTAAATTTTCGAGAGCACACGCAATAGCATGCAGGATTGCTATTTTATTTACCCACGTGAGACGAACAAAGTGATGAGAAACATAATGACGCAAATCCCATTCGACAGTTTCGGCGACCATCATAAAGTTGTTAGTCACAGATTCACGCGTCACGCCGAGAAGGCGCAGGATGAGACCATTGTTATTTCGAGAATAGAAATGTATTTTAAGCTATTAATATAATTAACAAAATATTTTAATGATTTATAACAAATAATGAGGGATTTCGAAATCAGTGTAGCGATGAATGTACCTCTTTCAAAAAAAGCGAAGCAGAATCACCAAGAGAAGTCAAGCCAACTTTAAGAAACCCTCTTTTCGTAACAAATTGGCCCTCCGCATGATCCCAAGTATCTGCAGGACCTTTTGCCCAATTAGCAGTGAACAAGGTGCCAACCTCAGAAATTTCAGATTTATTAACATTGATAAAAGCGGAAAAAGGGATCCACTCCAGATATTGATTACATTCTTCAGCTTCCATTTGAGTTTGCCTTATGAATTCGTCGATATTCTTGTCTCCAGTTGTCCAATTATCAAAATTTTCTTTAAAGTGTCGTTGTTGACATGATTTACACCACCAAGAGTTATCGGTCAGCCTTTGATCACATTCAGGGCAATAGTGCTTTTGATTACTCATTTTTTCTTTTTAACCAGCTTTCGAAAAGAAAGTTAAATGACGATGAGAAAATGGCAATTTCGCCAAAACACCAAGTTAACGCTAATAAAAATATAAATAATTCAAATGGCCCAAAAATGATTACCAGTGACGTCGCTACCTATCCTTCAAAATAAAGTTTTTCAGGTGATTAATAAGTTGATAAAAGCTTCGAAGGATCTCGTTTCTATTTATAAATTTTTGGGATCACAGATCATCATAAACAGGTTATAAACAACGGAGAAATACTGTGCAAGTGAAGATTCTGTGGAAAAAGATCGGAACCATTCAAGCAGAGGATTCAAGGTACACAAGTTCTTCCTTTTTGGTGAAAATCGATACCTGGTAATTACAGATAAGCAAGAAACAAGCAGGCAATCGTTGTGTAATTGGAAAAGTGAAAAAAAAAAAAAGATTTCGTTAAAAGATATCTTAATATGCATGCACATGCAAAATATATGCAAGTACTAAAATGACAATGTTCCGTTCCCTCCCGCCTTCAAAAAACGATTGTATGGAAAATTAGGGGTTGAAAAACGGCGTTACTCCTGTAGCGCCAGTACTAATGTATGTGTAATAATTTATATTATTCAAGCGAGATGTCAACTGCGTGGCATTTCTATTGTTAGTTTTTAAGAAAGTACCTTTACATTGTTTCTTAGTAAGCCATGTTTCTGGGACTAACTTAATTGGGGTTTTAATTAGTTCCACGGTTGACTGTGTACGTGACGAAAAACTTTTAATTTGAAATACTGTATGTCGGCAACAAACAATCAAACAATCGACTGAAAAACCTTAATATATCATTTATAAATATTTTTTCTTATAATATCTTAAACTTAATATTAACATATTTTTAATCTCTTCAACATTAATGTTCTTTGGAAAGTCAACAATAATAATAATAATTATTATTATTATTATTATTATTTGTTAAAAGAATTAATTTATCTTTTTTTTATGAAAGAGATAAAAAGAATTTTTATAAATAAAAAATTATTATTTAGTATAAATCAAATTTACAATATAATATAATAATTATTTTTTTGTATAATCTATACTCTTTATCAGATTAATTATAAGTACTTTATCAATATTTGTATGCCTTATATTAAGTCTATACTATTAAAACTATATTTTTATCTAATTTACTTATCTTGATTCTAGATTTTGTTTTATTTTATAAACCCTAAGTATTACATTAAAAGTAATTTGTTATTTTATTAATAGTTCAAATAAAAGTTCTTTTAACTTTTAATATTATTATTTGTAAAATATTACTATAAATGCTTGTTAAAGTTTTAATATAAATATAAATCTAATTACTTTATATCAAGTTTTACTTTATTTGTCAAAATCTTTGTAAGGTTTTTATTTTTATTTTTTCATTATCTTTTAATTTTATTTTGTTTTGATTATAGATTTTTTGTTTCACTTGTTTCAATAATTTTTTAAAGTTTTTATTTTTATTTACTGATTAAACTAATTCTCTTGCTTTATTCAAATATGTTATTCAATTTCCAGCTTTGAAAAGTTATATTCATATTTCTAGCTAACTTTAATACTAGAAGTGTAAAGTTATCTTTATCTGATAAATGATGTAAGGAATCACAAGTAAGTAGATTATTAAACTTTTAATATCTAATTTGTACTTGTTTGAGTTTAATAACTGTTATAACTCCTGCTGATCCTTGATTATTAAGTCTATTGCATAATTTTGTTATCTAGTTTTCTCTTTGTAACAGCTAAATGCTTTTAAGTTGTAGATTTTTGGATGATATATGACACTATTTGATGTTGATTCACTGAGAATAATTTTATTCTTGAAGAGCTTTCTATATGCTAATGTTAAAATATTATATATTTTCCAAGACAGTATACTGTATTGTATTTGGAACTCGATTTTTGGTATTAGGACTCTATTCAATATATAGAGTATTTGTTTATTTTTTAGAGCTTTGGTGACTACATTGATTTCTCTTAACATTTTTTCCTTGAGTTCAATTGCAATCTTTTGATTGCCTGTTCAGATTTCTAGAAACCTTACTTGCTCAGTTCTATCTAATTCTTTGATTATTTCTTTATTAATATTGCTTGAACTTCTATCAGATATTGATTATAATTATTAATAGTAACTAGCATTGATTTGTTACTATTAATTTAAAAGTTATTTGCCTTATATAAAATTCTTGTTTCTTCTAGAATTTTTTTTATAGTTTTTTTGAATCTAGCAATCCATATAATATCATTCATAAAGGCAATAGTTGCATGTCAAGATTCTAGTTTTCTTGTATTATTTTCTATTAGATCTGGATTCCAAGAAACTGTTATCTTGTATTCTTATTCTTTATTGTTTTGAATCTTGCATAGAAGAGGGTCATAGAATATTCTTCATATCAGGGAAGAGATAGTTTTCTCTTGATCTATTTCATCTCCTGCTATTATTAGACTTGTTAAGTTGTTTTCATAAATAACTCTAAACTTCTTATTTTGAAATAAATTTATTACTATATTAATAAAGTCAGCTAAAATTTTAATTCTTTCCATCACTTTTTTTAATATATCCAGGCTAATAGTATCATATGCCTAGATGTATCTTGAAAAAGTATCTAGAGTTCCTTTTTTACTTTTCCATGCATTTTCACAGATATTGTTTAAAATCTGGATAGGTTCGGCTATACTTTTGCTAAGAAGTTCTATATAGTTGGAACCTTTGAGGATGTTATTTATCTTACAAATATTTTCTAATTTGTTAGTAAGAATTTTTGTAAAGCACTTTCTTGTTACTTTTAGCAAAACTATGGGTCTTGTATTTACCAGGTCACATCCCCATTGTTTTGACTTTGCAATTGAATATATATAATTCTGTTTCCATAATATTGGAGTTGTTTCCTATCTTAGAAAGTTGTTGAACATTTTTCTCAAGTATTCTTTTCCTTTAGATCCTAATCTCTTCAATATTTCATAGTTGATTTGTGATTTGCCTAGGACTTTATTATTAGAAAATGTTTGTAGTAATTCACTTAGTTTCTCTTGTGAAATTAGTTTTAAGAGATTTTTATATCATATCTTTTTAATATAGTTTTTGGGCTTGTATTCTATTTTCCAATTACTTGTTAGACTGTCAAAATCAACATTTCACTTTTTGAAGATATCTTTATGATATATTCATATCTCTTCTTTCACTTTTTCTTGGTTATTATATATTTAGATTCATCTTACTTGATTTTAATTCTATCCAATATTATTTTTATCCTTTCTCTATCTGTTAGTGAGTTTACCATTCATTTTTAATTAATTCTCAGAACTTCATATTTTTGTTCAAGGGTTGATTTAATTTTATCTCTTGCTTTTTTTCTTTCCAGCTTCTAATATACTATAATCAAATTTATATTTGACTGGTGTGTCCAAGTGAAATTGCTTTTAAAAGGACAATTCTCAAAAAAAGAATTAAAGAAGCAGTTTATAATAAAGAAATATTCAAGAATAGATTTACCAAAAATTCTTTAAACAATGTTACACAGTATTTCACAAAAAATATGGTTCACTCAGAACTCAAGTTTATTAATAAAAAACTAAGACAATTCCTTTAGTCCTAAAATTAAAAGAAAATATCCAATCTTCAAGAAATCAAAATGAAGTTATATTCAAACTTCTAAAGTCAAGTGAAGCTATCTACAAACTAACTATACTTTTGAATAAATTATGACTGCTTATATACTTGTAAAAATGTACCATTTGGACCTTCTAGGCCTCTTGGACTGCCTAATCTACAGTAAATTATGTTACATGCTATATTTGATAAAGTGATCTACATTAATTAAGTATCAATAAGAATATAAAAAAATATTAAAAAAATAATTATTAATAAATAGATAAAAATGAAAATATAATGAAGATTATAATTAAAAATAACTATCCAATAGTATTAGGGACTATTTTTATCACAATACTAGCTTGAGACCTTCTATTTTTTTTTTTTTTTTTAAATGCCAGCATAGTATATTTATAAGCATTAATAAAGACAAATTCAAAATTACATTGAAAGTATCATAGACATTATAAGGGCTAATAAACTACCTAAAACCAAATAGTTTACTGGATTACTTTTTACTGCTCCACCAAGAGGGGAGAGAACTAGTCTAAGGTTACTTTTTAGCTAGTGCAAGAAATAATGAAAGAAATAAAATGGGTGCTGTTGTACAAGGACCAAAGTTTCTTCTACTACTGACCATCCACTGAGACTAATTCCAAGGAAATTCAACATCTACAAATTATTCACTGAAGTGTTGTGTTTTTTCATCTTTGAAAAGAAGGAGGAAATATTTTTCTTCTGGCTAGGGAAAGGGTATGGTTTTAGATTCTAGCTTTATTGATATTATCTCATCTGGTTTTTTGCCTAGGGAATTACTTATCCAAAGATCGGATGGGACCTATAGCTAGGAGGGACCTTAAAACTATGGTGGATTGATGACCTAGTCCTAAAAATAATGCCAGCTTCAAGCATAAGCTACTTATTTAAGAAGGCGCAACTCTTCCAAAGTTAGGTTAAGTCTCTAGGAGATCTTCCAATCTAGCAGTTATTTTCAACTTGTACTTTTACCAAGAGTAAAATTGGTGGATACCACTAGTGGCCTAGATGGCCATACTAGAGAAGAAGTCATGTTAAGAGTCTTGATATAAGTTATCAGTTTATAATTCTTCTTTTCGTGGAGTCTGTTGTATCTCTTGGTTCTGCTTGTTTCTTGTTTAGGACTCAGTTCTGTATCCAGAGCATTATGCTTTTTTTTTCTTGAGGGCTTGTAATGTTCCTTTAACATCATACCATACTAAATTTGTCTTGTTGTGGACATGTCAGATTATTTCTATCGATGCACGAGTTCTCTTGTTCATAAGCCTGTCCTTTCTCTCTCTTTCCCTTTTTCTGTAATGTAGGAGATGACTGTGTCCTGTATTCACCCACATAGAAACTATATAACTTACAGTAGACCCAGGTTCTTATGGAGCTGAAAAAATACATTTAAATACATGAGGTGGCCAATGGGAACTTGTTTATTAATTTGATCCAACATGTTTCATATCAACCAATCATAATTAGCAGAATTGTGCTACCTTAGAATTTAGGGTCAAACTGAGGTAGGCGAAATCCCCCAGAAAGCCATGAAGTGGAAGCTCTTAGAGATCAAAAGACTGAGTCAAGGGGAAAATATGAGTCCTTGACTAGTACAGAACCTCTATCATATCTTGTCTTGTTCCTTCACTTCAAAAGAGTGGTAACAGATACTATACTGATGGTCCTTCTTTCTTTAGTAACTTTCTTGCTATCAGTAGTAAGGGTGTGAGCTAAACTTTATGGGTCACAAGAGTTCAGTTTGCTCGAAGTTGATTATAAATAAGAGGGAAGGGGTATGGGTAACTTCTGAAAATTCTCTTTAGGTTGGATTAAGGAGAGTGTTAAGACTTTATTAGCATAGAAGTATTAAAACTTCTTGCGAACATCTTTTTTATGTATGATCAGAAGATCAGTGGAAAGAGTTTTTTGAACTTAAGCTTGAGATCTTTTATTGCATCTTGAATATTATTTTTAATAATATCCAGGGAATATTAGAGATGTTGTGCTGAATGTAATGATTTTTTATCTAATTATTAAATTTATATACTCCATTATACTTATCAATAATTGTACTTAATATCTGTAAACTATTGATATTTTTTATAGTTATGGCTTTTTTGTAAAATATCATTAGTTGTAGAGATCTTCTATATTTAATAAATTCTAGGCTATATTTATAGTATCATGTTCTAATTGAAGCAAATTTCTTTGTTGCCAGCTTGTTATAAATTGCTTTACTTATTTGTTCTTTGAATACTTCTCAGATCTTGTTTATTTTTCACTATTTTTTAATACTATTTGTAATAGTAGATCCAATTTTATATTAGACTTATGTATAATAAATAATATCAAATTATATAATAAAAATTAATTTTTGATTTATTTATATTATTAATTTATTAGCTATTTTTATTGATTCTCTAACTATATATAAAAAAGATGTTTGCAAGAGGTTTTTATATCCTTATACTAATAAAGTTTTAATACTTTTCTTGAAAAAAACTTCAAGAGTAATTTTTATTTCTCTCTTTTTTTTTTCTTATTTATACTTCTTCTTAAATAAACTTGATTTTTATAATCTAAAAGTTATAAAACACTCTTTTTATCAATGATCAAAAAGTTTTGAAAGAAAGAAAATCTGATATTCTACTATTTATTCATATATAAAAAATATCATAGAACAATTTATGTAATAAAAAAACTATCACAAATATATTGTATTTATTATCTTATTATTAGTTTAGCTTTAATAGTACTCTTTCTTAATTTACTTTAAAATTTTTTATTTATTTTAACTTGATCTTGAATTTTAAATAATATAAAGTTTCTTATACAATAATTGAATAACTAGATATATGTTACTAAAAGAATATAAACAAGCTTTTATTGATTACCTTATATGTTTGAATACATTTTTTCAGATTTATAATAATCTGATATCTATTATAAGTTATTTGTCTATATATATAGATGAATACAAAAACTCTTTCTCATTGACTACTTTTTGATAAAATAATTTCTGTATAAGGAATTTTTTCAAAAACAGTGAGAGATAGAAGTTTTTATCTCAAACCAACACAACAACAATATGGTTAATATCACAATAGAGATTAGCTTTCCCTATAGTGCTGTGTTCAAATACTCTGGTCCAACTGAACAGTTGTCTCAGACCAAGGAACTCTTTTCTAAATAGATTGGAAGGGCCTCTCCTGTCTACTTTAGTAACTTTAAATGACAAGTTCTTTCTCCTCAACCTAATCCAGGCTCATCTAAAAAGAAGAGAAGAAGATGTCCTCAAAAAGGAAAACTTCAAGAGGGAAAAAAACTGGATAAACCAGCAAGTAAACAACCCTTACTAAAACAATCTCCGCTTGTAAAAGTGTGTACGTGTACTGTTTATAGTAAAAGATTCACCAACCACTTTATTCCATAAGTAGCACCTTTGAGTAGAATTTCTTTCAGGCTTTCATTTTCTTGAGTTAAAGATACTTGTAATATTATTGAATATAATATTCTATATTCATCTACATATATATATATTTTTTTTTAAGGGTTAAACGAAGCCAATTTATTACTCGTTAAGGTCACAGTGAACAACTGTAGTGTATTTCATACATGATACTATATCCCGTACATAACTTGACTAACTGATGTTATTCTCTTAATGGTGAACCTATTATATTTTTAAAGTATATAAATCCATTTTTGCGACCAATGACTCTATTCCTAGACCCACCATTAACACCTACATGGCTTGTTGCTGGAGAAAGCCCTACTACTCAACTACCTACGTCTGTACCCCTTCCTAGCTTCAGGCCATTGGGTCAAGGTACAGGACCCCCTTTTTGTGTCTCATTCCACTCAGTATTCTTTTTACAATACCTATTACAGTATACCTACAGAGTACCTGCGTGGAGTCTTTGATGTTGTCTCGTCTCACCAAAACTCCCTTTTTACATAATCTATTATAGCCTCTATACCCTTTATTTACTATGAAATAATGTTTACATATGACATAATTACATGATAAATGTATTACAAGATATGTATAAACTAGTCTAATAAAGAAGGCCATATGATACTTTCTTAATTTTTCCTAGAACAATTTTTAGAAATAATCTAGTTATAAAACTGTTGTAATTTTCTATCCTGTACTATAGATTTTAAGTACTTTATAATAGTCCATGAATTTTTTTTCCCATCAAGGTTTACCAATAAATTACCCCAGGCAAAGGGTACATATAGTTAGACATTCTACTGACTAGCTGTTTACTTCATTAGTATTTTACAAAATTAGTAAAATACTTTTGTACTTGTCATAGAATTCTGAATCACTTATTGACATGCTTAAACCATCCTTCATGAGGTCATTAAGTAACACCGATAATGGCTTCAAAGTAGTTTTGAAATCACGTATGATTAAACCAAAAGAACCATTAGATGGTGCATAATTGTTTATATCAATCATTATACCATTTTTGATGGTTACCTGGTAGTTGCCAGGTTTGTTACCTATACCCTTGATTATCTTTTGAACTTCCCTTTCATTGAGATTATCATGATCAGCCATAATGATGTGTCTTGAGGTACCTGATCCTGGATTGTCCAAGGTGATAGTATGCTCATTGTCAAGGACAATGGCCTTCCGTTTCACTTTTTTGCGAGATTCTTCAGGTCTTTCTATCTCCATAGTTTCATGTTTGTAAATACTATTGTAGTATTTTTTTCATTTGGTGTGATTGGTAAAGCTCTCACTGCAAACAGTACACGTACACGCTTTTGCAAGCAGAGGTTGTTTTAGTAAAGATTGTTATTTACTTGCTGATTTACCCAGTTTCTTTCTCCCTTGAAGTTTCTTTTTTTGAGGACATCTTCTTCTCTTCTTTTTAGATAAGCCTAAGTTAGATTGAGGAGAAAGAACTTGTCATTTAGAGTTACTAAAGCAGACAGAAGAGGCCCAAGCAGGAGTTAACAGAGAAATAGTTAGAGAATTAGATAGAGCTGAATAGACAAGATTTCTAGGGATCTGAATAGGAAACCAAAAATCAGCTATCGAACTCAAAGAATGGATATTTAAAGAAATCAACATGGTTATAAAGTTCCTAAAGAACAAAAAGTTAACTAACAAACAAGCACTTTATATTCTGAACAGAGTCTTAATACCTAAAATTGAATTCAGAATGCAGCATAGTATACTATCCTGATAAATGTGTAATACTCTGATAATAGTATAGTACATCATCCCAAGATATACAATTTAAAGAGTGTTTGGATGTTGCAAAAAGAAAGTCAGATAATGGGATTATGTAATAAGTTAAATGATTTAGGGCCAGCTGGAATCACAATAATCATCAGGTTAAAGCAATCACAGATTAAGTATTGAAAACCTCTCAACCTGCTCATATATAACTTACTAAACCATCTTCTAGGAAAGGACAACTTTGCATTACAAGTACTGAAATTGACCAAGATATGGAAGTAACTTTTTATAGCTGGAAGTGTAATAATATCTTTAATTGGAGTACTGGAAATAGTCTGATTAAAGATCATCTGACAACAAAAGAATATAGTAAAGCCCTTCCATCACTCAAACACAATAAGTTGATGTATATAAATCAGCTTATCAATCATGAAACTAGAGAATTATTGAACTGGCGAATGCTCCAACTCCTATAAAAGACAAGTAACAGACCTATTCTAGAATAATACTTGTCAATAACAAGGGAGATGCAAGAAAATAAACTAGAACAGCTCACAAGAACTTGGAAAGAAGATTGGTTAAAATGGAGTCCAAAATATCCAGTACTTAATCTTAACCTTGATAAAAGGCAAAAACTTTGGATGGTTACCAGGAGCAATAATCAGTAGCAACAACTGATTTGGGAAAAATTGATTCTAAGTAACAATAAAAGATACATTAAAATAGATCATTTCAAATATAACAGCTTCAAGGATAACTTAGGATCAAACCTGATGCGATGTCAAGGCTGCTCAGTAGGGATCAAAACTGAAAACTAATATATAGTAGAATCAAACATAGAACAAACATATATAGTTCCTTATCTTAATACTAGAAAATCTACAAGGAGAGCTCAACTTTTAGAAATTCCTTGTTCCAAGGTAACCCTAGAGGGATCAATAAGTAGAACAATTCACATAGACTCAGTGACTACACAATATAATAGAAGGCAACTGGAAGAAGTAGTAATAAAGAATTGAAAGAAAAAGCTCATTAAAAAGAATATTAAAGAAGATACATATCAAATCCATCTGATATAAATACTTAGACGTAATAAGAGAAATAATAGCAGTAATATGATGACCTTTTACTCTGATGGATCTCTTGCTAATTATGAAAACAAAAATATGAAAATGGGCATAGCATGGCTATAAATTTAAGAAGCAGGAAAAGAAAGCAAGTTTTAAGCAGGAGTAGCTGATTGGCCTTTATCCACAAGAGCAAAACTAGCAGGGATAGTTACCATACTACTAGTAGTATCAGTTAACAGCAAGGTTAAGATCCACACTGATAGTCAAACCTGTATCTCCAAATGGAAAACTATAAAAAAGGAGGATCCCAAAAAAACCCACAAGAGATGGCTAAAGGAACAAAATTGATCCTTGTGTGCATGAATGTTGAGCCTGGTAAAGAAAAAAGAATTAGATCTAAATCTTATTAAGATTAAAGTACATTCCAACATTCAATACAATGAAGAAGCAGACATTCTAATCAAAGAAGTGTTAAAGTTCCCAACAATAGAATGGCAAGATCTGGACTCACCTAAGATTGTTACTGAAATCAAATGGCAAGAATAGTACTGGATGCTTCAATAAGACAGTTTGTTAAAAAAACCAATACCAAAATAATGATGCACTAATGGATAACTTAAAATAGAATAGACAAAAAATGGAGTCATCAAATCTAAGACCAGTACAGACACACATGGGACCTAGTTTGGGAACAAATGAATAATGGATACACATGGAATATCTCCTTCAAAGAATCATAAAGAAAAAGCTTTCTTGTTAAGATAACCAGTGATGAACTACCCACATTAACAAAGCTAGCCACAAGAAGACTTGACTTATATAAGCAAGTAAAATGTCTCACATGTGGACAGCAAGAAGAGACAATAGAACACTTGCTAGAATATCCCGGATATAAAACTCAGTGGCAAGAAATCTTATAAAAGGATATGGAAGATATAATGCAAGGTTTCAACAAATTTCTGGCAGATAGGAAAAAGGAGTCAAAAGAAAAAGAGATAAGTTTGGCAGTTGATAACAGAATGGAAAGAGGAGAAATAAATAAGAAAATAGTTCAACT
>CAJVPT010002700.1:0-16959 GCA_910592055.1 Acaulospora colombiana
ATCATGCTGCTCGAATGAAAATGTACTTTTGTCTTCATTTGATTAATAAACTGACGATCTAGCCTGGCTACAGGTACTCAAAAAAAAAAAAAAAATAAAAGTGCTCTATGTTCTCCAAAGAATCTCTGCTAAAAACCTTCTCTTATTAAAAATTAACCCTTCTGAGATATTCTTTTTCTTTCTAACCATCTGAGGAACTTATTCATTTGTAATTTTGATTATTTTCTTGTAATTATCTGAAGTACTTATCACCTACTCAGATTCAGTGTTATGCTCATCACTTCCTTTTTTTCAGTCTTGATTTTGTATCCATCTGTGTCAAGTAATAACTTATGATGGATCCCAGGTTTTTATGTAATCTTTCAGTTATATTATATACCTACCAATATTTCTAGCAACCATGCCTAATCAAAGGAATTTTACTGGTAAGTATCTTCTATTGCCCAAAAAGTTAAATTCCTTAATAATTTTTTTGTCTTGCAATGATAGAAGAGTTTCATGCAGTGTAGAGATCTTTGTTAATTACAATATTATTACATAATGTTTGAATAAATATATTCTCAATCCTAGAGAAAAGTAGTGGCCCCCATTCTTTTGTTTTTTAGTCTTATTGCTTGACCAGAATAAGAAAATAATCTTCTTCATGTACTTTGCCTGACCAGAATAATAAGAAGTTGAAGACTTCAGCTTGAACAAATAACCACCTTTTCATCACTTAGGAAATTTAGTGTCCATCCTAATAGTCTCATGATTTCTTTGCTTCAGTTACATTTTTTTTGGAGAAGTGAAGGATTAATACCAATAGATTCTCTTTATTTCACCAATAATGTTATAAGAATATATGAAGTAACCAGTAGGTAATGAGTGATTCCTAAAGTATTTAGTATATAAAATTTTGCAGATCACTTATGTTTCTTTTTGAGGAACAAAATTCATAGCTCTTTACTTTAATAAGAACAAAAATTAGGAAATACTATAAATCAAAGATTTAGATAATGGAGAACAATTATGAATAATTTTTTATAATTACTAATTTAAAAATTTTAATGTTTTCTAGTGAAAGACATTTGACTTTTGTCCTTGCCTCTTTCTTTAGAGACTCATCTCTATTAGTAGATACTTATTTACATTTAGCTACTAATGTGTTTCATGTTCACCAATCATATTTTGCAATAGATTGTGTTACTTAAAATTTAGGATCAAACTGAGATAGAAAAAATTCATCAGAAAATCAAAAAAATTTTTAAATGACTATAAGAGGAAAGATACAGTGGGTAGATACTTTGAAATATGGTTTGATGTTTACCACCTTATACTGCTAAAACCTCTATAGACATGCTTTAATATGAAAGGTTTTAAGTATTATACTATTAGTTTTTCTTCCTTGCTGAACTTTCTTGCCATTGATAGAGAAGGTGTTTCTTGACTTTTCTAGGTTACAGGAAGCCAAGTTTTTGTTTGAAAATGAATATAAACAAGGGAAAGGGTTTAAAAATATCTCTTGAAGTAAAACTTCAAGTTGATTTAAGAATAATGTTAAGACTTTATTAGCAAAGAAATAAAAATTTCCTTGTAAATATCTTTTTTGTATATGGTCAAGGGATCAGTAGAAAGAATTTATTATTGAGATAGTTTTAAATAAATATTTAGATATTATATAATAAGATATTTTAATTGAAGTTGTTAAACTAATATCCTGCTCTTATAAGCAAGTTCAATAAAACTTTTTCTTCTCGTATAAACTGCATAATAATAAATCTGATATAGAATATATTTTCATTTTAATTTTTCATGCCTTTTTTTTTTAGCATAAATACAGTATATGCTGGGTTAATTAGAATTGAAATTGGATAAACAAGGTGAATCACTTTTCTTAGGTAGTGGTAAACCAGCCTCTTATTGTTTTGTTTTTGGAAGAACTTTATTATATAAATTTTTTGGGTTTCTTAAGTATAAGTATTCTTAATAAATAAACAATAAAGCTCGACTATTTTTCTGAGAAAAAAATTTTTCAAGTAACATTGTTCAAGAATTGAGAGAGCTATTGATCAACCAGATCTTTTTTCTTAAAAAAAACAAATGGTTTTATGCATGTAGTCATCATTTGTTCTTAGGTCGAAAAAACGAAAATGAGTGACATAAAATTTTTTCTTTATTGAGGTGTGTATGTATGCGAGGTATATTATGCAAATTCAATCAAGCCAAAAATGCTATCCTAGAATGTATCCTAGAATGTTGCGTAGATGCTATCGAGTGTATGCTATCAATAATGTACGCAAGGTATATCGCGCAAATGCTATCATGTACATGCCATCAAATATGTATGCGTAAATGATATCGAAAAATAAGGCAATCTTCTGTATATTATTTTAGCTTTGGGGTTACCATATCAAAAATGGATCGCGCCTTTTGGAACACATATCGAAAAATCAGTCTGTACAATATTTCATATTACTATGTTTTAATTTTAGTACACGATTTTTGATTTTATACAATAAATTTATATTTCTTTATCCCGCTTTACTTACTAACCCACTTCCGGCCCGCTTGCTGTCCCTTTATAAGAGGATGATAATATTTTGTTTGAATCAATTTTGTTCGATCATGCTCGATCTTATGTTTCTTCAGTTGAATCTTATAATAATTCTTTCGATATATTACAGTATCTATGAAAATGCAATCATTAATTAACTCTAGTAATATAAATCATTTTTACTTCCAAAATTTACTTCCATCTGATAAAATCGGAGAAATTTAATAATAAAGACTACATTGAAAACCGCGATTAAGATTATGATGAAGGCTATACTACAAAGAAAATTACTGTATAATGAAGGATCATTTGAAAAAGATATAGCAACACTCTTTAGAAATTATCCTCATAAGGAGATTGATTCCAAATATGTATATGGAACTGCCTTTACCGGCAATTACTCAACGGGTATTTTTTTTGCAGATCGATTAGCTAAGCCAATAAAAGATAAAACATAAGTCACCCAAATCTATCACGCTCTCCCATCCGCTACTTTCGCATAACATTTAAATTCCTCTTCGTCTTTTAAGCCCCGCACACTAATCCAATCATGGAAACATCCATCCCTTACGATTCCAAAATGGTTGCTTTGTTGGTTATCGATATGCAGGTGAGTAATAATAAGCACACAGTGAAACTTGGTATAGCGGACATTCAGTATCGAAAGACTAGTAAAAAATCATAGCGTAACGGTTTTATAGTAAAATCCTACTATAGCAGAATTTTCAAGAAATTTTACTAACTGTACCTAGGATTATGTTATATCGAATTTCACTCTGTATTCTGTTCGGGAGTTTGCAATCCTTCTAAATCTTTTCATAATATTCATGGTAGGAATCACTTCGCAACGAGGTTATTGATATTATCCCAAATGTGCAATCAATTGTCAAAACTTGTCACGAAAAAAATATTCCCGTTTTTTGGACCCAACATGGTCACAGAAATCTCAAATTTGATGGTGGCGCAGTGGGACGATGGGTATATAACTTGGTTTCGTTTCTTCGCTTTTATTGAGCACTTGGAATTAACGAATCAATATTTTCTAAGTGGGGAGATGGTAGTATAAAATGGGGTTCTAAGGAATGGGAGATTTTGAGAGAATTACAGCCGCTTATTTTGGTTAGTGCTTAACTTTTTTATTAAAAAAAAAAAAAATCAAGTTGGGTTTAAACTTCCTGGTCTCGGAACTTTAATGCTGATGATATCAATATTTCTATCAGCGATCTTCAACCTCCGTCGATATTCTTGATTTCGTTATCAAAGATAAGACACGCTACGATGCCTTTTATAACACCGAACTAGGTTCTTTACTTGTCTCTCTTGGCATCGAGACGCTCATAATTTCCGGTGCGGAGACAAATTTATGTTGTGAAGCAACTGCGAGAAGTGAGTACGGTGCAAGAAACTTATGAATGTTAACACCCATTGTATTCGAATTAACACCGAGTTTAGTATGATTATTTGCTATCGCTCTACAATATACCGGCCTTAGCATTTGATACATATCATATGCACGGGAGCTGGCATGAGATAGTGCTTCGAGGGAAGGAAAGTTATTATACGACGCGCGATAGTTAGAGAAAATAGGCACAGGAGTGATTGTGAAAATCGATGATTATAATATTGCACAAGATTTTTGCGATAATAAAGAGGAAATTCATTTGATATTCATTCATATCAATATTTACAGGTGGTTTTGACCGAGATTATAATATCGTTTTCCTTAAAGATGCAACTACCACAGAGAACAAGGAGATGCACAAGGTAGAAAATGATTTCTTGTAAATGATCTTTCCTTCTTTTTTTTAAAGTTATTAATAAAAAGTTTTCTTTACGACAAGGCAACCTTGTTGAACTTGGAATACGGAGTGGCAAAAATTGCTACCGTCACCGAGACCATTGAATGGCTTGACAAACGTTAATTTCTCAAAACTTGTGGTGATGAACTGTTATACAGTATGAATTGACTTTTGTATAAATTTAAGAAATGTTTATAATCGCATACCAGGAACGGAGTTCGAAAAATAATTAATTAGCACAGATATTGCATTTAGTAATATACCGTAGATACAGTGTTTGCCTTTCAGCAATCTGATTTTCTTAAACATAATAAATAACAATACATATACAGTATATTTCCAAGTAGATTAATAGCTGTCACCTTTTACATTGTTGTTTCGCAGAAATTATCGGAAAAGCGGAAACGACAACATGGATAGATTTATGAGTTAAAAGCAACCATTAGTTGTAAAAAATACTTGTGTTGGATCCGTACTAAAACTGACCTAATACCATGACGTAATGAGCAAGGATGATTATGTACTTGAACAGAAATAATTACGTAATAATGAAATGGTCCGGAATGATTGTCCTTTGCCTTAATTTAGCATTAAAATACAGTTATTCTTCCGGGACGTAATATATGCTTTGTAAATTTATAGTTAGTTTTCATCGGGTAGTGTGAGGTCGAATTGACGCGTACGGTAACCTGTGAAAAAAAAAAAGAAGGAAAGTGATAATAGGAAATAAAGAAGATTTCATTCAAAAACAATTGTTTACAACATTCACAATTCTGAAACATACTATCGACAATAGGGATCGTTGGTAAACGGCGACTAGTGTAAAAGGCCAATTGATGAACTGGTTGTGACCTCTCTCGTACGGAATCAATTTCATCAGCGGCTTTAAATTGATTCACAATGTCCTCATCTGAACCTTGAAACCAGTTTTGCAGTGCATTTACTATGTACCCTGCAGTAGGACGCTTCGTAGGATCAGAATCCCAACATTGTTGCATTAGTTCCACATAGCAGGATGGCGTCCCTTCAATCGGCCTTGGCCGCAAACCACCACAAATACTAAGCACCAAATCAATATCATGTGGACATTCAGGAAATGGCAATTGAAAGGAAGTGAATTCCCACATAATTATGCCAAAACTATATATATCAGCAGCTTTAGTGTACGGTTGTTCACGTAATACCTCGGGCGCGACATATGGCATCACACCGTTCACCTCAGTAGAAGCTTGTAAAGTTTCGACGTTTCGAGACTGTCCCAAGTCAGCAATGCATGTGATAGAATCAACGAGCACATTGCCGCTATGGAGATCTCTATGTACAAGGTTCGCATCGTGAATATTTTGGAGATCCCGACCAAGTTGCAAAAGCATGTCCAGCCTCTTTGACCAATTAAAATTACCAGATTGATGGCGAAAATAGCGACGTAGATCACCTCTTTTATAATAATCTGTAACAATCATGTACTTACGAGTATTGGGATCTTGTGTAGCTCCATAGCACTCAAAGCCGTTAGGGTTGAACTTCATATATTGATGAAGTGTTTTTAACTAATAATTAATTTGTGATTTATGAGTGATGTCCAAAATTATTTTTTGAATTTTGGATACTATATTGAAAATGAATATTTTTTTTTATGTCATTAACTTGGCATTAAAATTTTCAGGTCAGCATGTAATGTTCAATATAAATCCATAATATCTAATAAACATGAAGCACATTTAAATAAAGATTCGCTTACTTCACTCATGAAGTCGTCAAAATTCCCATGAAGAACTTTCAAAGCGACAAATTCAGTTCCCCAACGCTCCCACTTCTTTTGTTTAGACAGCCACCTCATGATACATCCTCCCTCCCATTTTGATTTATAAACGGTTCCATAGCCGCCTTTTCCGACCTCCTCAACTCCAATAATATTTGCGTAAGGTATCCACTCAAATACTTCTTGCCAGCACCTTGCAGTGAGCTGTGTTTCTCTAAGAAACTTGTCGAGTTCCTCGTTACCGCTCGTCCAATTTGGAAACTCGGCTTCCAAACGTTTGGAATTACAGCTTTGACACCATTTTGAACCCGTCCGTTTTTTATTGCACCTTGTGCAATAGCCAAAATCTTCGTTCATATATATTGTGTCCTTTGGGAAAAGAATTCCTGTCGGATCGCTATTATCAGGTTTTAGGTAAGGAGGTAAAGAAGCAATTGGTTTTGTCATTTATGATTATCATTATCGCGTCCGAGTAATGTTGATCCATTTCTTTATTTGTTTTAATAATTGTTAAACCAGATGACCAAGGTTGTTTAATGCAGACTAATAATTTACAAATTTGTAAATTAGGTAATTTATCACGAGATTTTATAAATTACCAAACCCTTGAAGCGGATGCAGCCATACTTGCAATTAATAAAAAAGATAAAGCCAATATATATCATACATGTATTTTAAAAATCAATATATTGAGAAAAAAAAAAATAATAAAACTTTTATAGTTGCTTGCTTATTTAAATATCCTGAATCACATATTATCAATAGTACCACCTTCCTATCAAAAATGGCTTCAATACTTGAGATAATGTCAGACCGACCTAAAATCTTTCATAATAAACAACAACTTGATATCCGTAGTTGAATTTTCGAATCACGTGTGGAGGTCATTGAATCGCGTGTAAATCAAAAAAAAATTATACCGATTCAGAGGAAAGTTTGATTTGAATTATCAAATTATTATAGGATTGAATCATAATAGAACTGATAAAAAGCAAGTATACAAAAAACATGCAAATAATAATAATAATAGCTTATTAAAAAATATATAATGATAATAGTTAGTAATCTTATAATTTTAAATTAAAGCTAATTGAAAAATATTATTCAAATTAGAAAATATGATTTATTATTAATAGAAGTTTATTTTGCACTATTACTAATTATGATTCATTATTTTGTAATACTGATAGCCAGATTAGGTATTATATCTATCAAGACAATCATAAACAATGAGAAAGAATATATAAAAGTTACACCTTCTCTAAAAAGAAACAAAATAATATTTTTGAATCAACTAATCAATATAACCACACTAACAATAAAAGAATGGAGAGCAGTCCAAATTTTTGCTGATACTTGTAAAGGTTTTATTTCAAGGGTATACATAAATAAGAGCAAAGATTACAGAACAACAAAATCTTTTGAAACAATCATACCAAATCCTAAAATGGACTGAACACAAACTTTAAATGGTAAAAGTGGTTCCTAAAACTAACAAACAGAAAATCAATTAGAAAGGTTTGTTCAAAACAATAGAAACTAATATAAGAAAAGTTAAAATATAAAACAGAAGAATACTTTTTATACCATATCAGCTCACCTACAATTCTATCACAAATAGTACTACTTGTCATCTCCATATATTCAAACAACCAATGATTTTATACATATCTTAAACCTAGTTACTATTGCAACTAAATAGATAAAAAAGTATTAGGAAAAAGAATTTACTTATATTACCAAGAAACTCCAAAGACTGGTAGCTCACAGTACCAATAAATGGATTAAATATTACATATTTATTGGAATCAGAAAAGATTGAAATACAAATAAAGAATTAAAAAGTCAAACTGATTAAATAAACTATATAATCAGAGGAACATATAACTGACCTAATAAAGAGTCTTGGACACAACTATAAAAGAAACACAAAGTAATTTACTTTTTTTACTAATGAATCTTACAAGCAATATATAAAAAGTGAGGATAAACTTGAAATGTATCTTGCATGAATTCAAATTGAAAACAATATAATAATCAATTAATTTTCAGCAGGAATAATATTATGATTACTGTATAGCACGGTCTAAAGTACCCTCCCCTATAAAATACTTCCAATCAAATTACTGAATATAATATAGGATATCTATTTATACATACAATTACCTGCAATAAAAATTATGCGTTACTCTTTGAGTAACAGTATAACAGTAATATATATAGAATAATATAGCATTAATTCTATGTAAGTAGTTTGTTTTAAAAGAATGTAGCGATAGTATTAAAAAACAGTAATAATATTTGAAATATAAATATTTTTAGAAAATAGTTAGTTAAAATTGAAATGGTTATTAAATTACAATAAATAATTATTTCTTTATATAGCATTTAATATAAATAAAAAAAGTAAATAAGCGAACTTGCAGACATAAGTTTATAAAATATAATTATTTTTATTATTATTATTTTTACTATTGTTACAAAAAAAAAAATATATTCAAACTTTTTGAGTATATTCATTAATTAATATGGTTATAATTAGTAATAAAAGTATATTAAAAGCTTGAAAAACAAAAAAATTAAGAAGAAACTGAAATGCTAAAAAAAAATTAACAATTATAATATATTATGAATAAAATGAGATTAGCGTTAAAGAAATATGCAAAAAATTTAATATTCAATCTAAACAATTATAAGAATAGATAAGCAAAAAAAAAAAATTAATTAATACTTCACAAAATCTCACAAATTATATAATAAAAAATTATCCAAATGTTCAAAATTAGAAAAGCTTTTATTTGAATGGATTATTAAGCAATGGAAATTACAAAATTTTATTGCTACAATATTAGTTATTATCAAAGCATTTTTTTTTTCAAAATACTAATTCTCAAGAATTTTTAGATATTTAAACATTTAGATTTTTAAAAAATTGATTTTATAGCTTCTTGGATCATTATAATTTATCAATTCATCACTGAACAACTATTGCGTAACATTTACCTGCAAACTTAATAGGAAAAAAATAAGAATTTCTTAATTATATTTTGAATCAATGAATTCAATATAATTATTCATTATATCCAATTGGTAATATGGATGAAGTTTTCCTCATCTTTGATTTACCAAATTTGACAACAATTGAAAAATGTGGATCACATATAGTTAGAATTCGTACTATGGGAAATGAAAAGAAGAATTTTACTATTATTCTTGGATATATGGCAAATGGAATCAAATTACCACCTGTTTATATCTTCAAACTAAAAAATATATCCAAGGAAATTTTCTGAATGATATATTTATTCACGCAAATGAAAAAGGCTGGGTTAATAAAACTAAAATGCTTTAGTGAATTAGAAATATTTGATCTTATAACAATCCATATTCTTTTTTAATATTTGATTCATTCTGTGCACATTTAGTTGATTCAGTTAAATTTGAATTATATAAAAAAATATAAACATAGCTATAATTCTCAGTGAATTAACTTCAAAATTATAACTATTAGATATTAACATTAACAAAAGTTTTAAAATAAAGGTAAAGTTTATTTATTCTTATTTAATTAATTTATTTTTTACTAATTTATTTTTATTTAAAGATTCGTATATTATATAATCAATGGATGCTAGAAGAAATCCATGAGTTAACTCCTTCCGGACGTATCAAGAAACCTTCATATTCATTACTTGCTGAATGGGTTAAAATTGCATGGGAGTCTCTTGATACAAGCTTAATCAAAAATTCATTTAAATGTTGCAACATATAATAACTTAGATTAATTTTTTTTACTCGTTCATTAATTTTTTTTACCCATTCATTTATATAATAAAAATATTTTTTAACAAATTCTTATTCAAGATAAAATAAATTAAAATAAAATAAAAAATGTTAATATTTTTTTGTTTTTAGAATTATATTCATTCGTTTGTATTCTTGTTTTATACTAACTTAAAGCTAATTTCTATACAATTTAAGCTATTTTACAATTTAAACTATCTTATACAAACTAATAATTCCTTATAATATAATAATCTAAGTTATTTTCTCATTTCTTGAATTAACCTAAAGTATTTTATATAATTAGAGTTAGTTTTACATGTCGAAAGTTAATTTGCATGACTAAAATCTATTTTGCGCAATAAAACTTAACAAACCTCATTTTGTAAATCTCGTATACTTAATAAACTTGTCTATTCTATATGTTTTTAAACTTTATGAACTTTCTATACTTTTTCTTAAAGTTACGGCATGTTAATATGTATTGGTGTATACGCAAAAAAATTTTTCGAAAATAGCCGTTATGAAAAAAAAAAACTTTTTTGCTATAGTATATATACTCAAGTTTGATTGGTTATATACAATATGCGCTATGCATATATTGTAACATTTGATTGGCAATTAAATATATGTACCATTAAAATACTCGTATAAATAACCGGAAACATTCTACAGGGGGGGGGGGGGTACTTTAGACCGCGCTATACGGTAGTTATTAAATAGTCTATAAAAACAGTGCAGCATTTTAAAACACTTTCCGCGATCAAAATATTGACAGAATTACATGTTAGGTGGACGACTTAAGCTAATAATAATCTATAAGATTGGAAACACAACTCGGGAATATTCGTCGGGCTACGATATGTATCTTTCACACATGTAAAGGTGATAATTCACCTACCGTTTGATAACGTACCAACACATGTAAAGTCTCTTTTAAGACAGCTCCGTTTTTATAAAAGTGGTATGGACACAAAAGTACTTCACAACGTACCTTCGATGAACATATTGTACCATTATACCCGATAACTACAAAACTAATTTGCACTATAAGTTTACCTATACGAATGTTTCTCGACGCCAACCTGATCCAATGCCGATATCAAGACAACCAATCATAAATAGATTTCACTTTTGATGTATTCGTAAACACTTACCCAACTTACCCACAAATAAAACAAAAAGAAGATATAGCAAGAAATAGTCAATGTTACCTATTTTTACCTATGATTTCACCTATTTTCTATAACACTAAGAACAGTGAGTTTTGGTCTCGAATCTTGTCCTAAAACTGCCAATGGATTGGCATATGAATAACATAGGTTTGAATGCATACAAACCATTTCTGGAAAACATCCGGTTCGACTTTAACCAATCGAATATAATACAACTTACAACCAGTTGACCGTTTTTACCTAACATCAATAAAATGGCTATCTGCGATCCCTCCTTCTATCTCTTGAATATCTATCATCTCTTCTAGGACTTCGTGAACGGCTCCGACGTCGTCTATAATCACGGTCGTAACCACTACTACCCCCATATCCACCACTACTATGTCTGCCTCCATATTTACCATTACTACCGCTATATCCATATCCTGCGCTTGAGCTCGAGCTAGGTACAACTCCACGGGAGGAAGAATAACTAGAACGATAATCTTTATCATACCCTGAATTGGCCGAAGGATGACCGGCATGAACAGCATAAGCACCTTCTCTACCAGAATACTTCTGATTTTGTTCAGGTCCTCCTATTCGTGTTCCTCCAAGTCCACCACCTTTATTTAAATTAAATAAACGAATATTAAAAAATATATATTAAAAAGATTTTTAATATAAAAAAATTCGGCAAATTTTAAAAAAAAAATTACCAAGGCGACGAGGTCTCCAACCTTTAACAGTTCGACCACGTTCTACGTCAACAAGAATTCGTCGGCCCAAGAGTTTAACTCCATCAGCATCTTTGTACGCAGCTGTTGATCGAATATGCGTTAAATATATGTAAGTTTATTCGAGGATTTCAAAATTTACCTTTCATGTCCTTTTCTCTTTCAAATTCGATAAACGCATAACCTCGGGGTTTTCCACTTTCTTTGTTTTTCACGATCCGTATCTAATTCGAGTTTTTCTTTAGATATTACTGAAACAATTTGCCAAAATAAATAATAACAATACAATTACTCACATTCTCAATCGGACCATACATTTCAAATTCCCGGCGTAAATCTTTATCGGTCATTTCATAACTCTTTAATTATAAAAGATAATTAAAGATAATTAATTAACATTTTACAAAAAAAAAATTAAAATTAAAATTCATACTCTACCATTCTAGCGACAAATAGTGTTTTAAAAGGATCACCAGTCACATTTTCGTCTTTATTTGGATCCCCTATATAATACACGTAATGAATTAAATATTAAAATTGAAAATAGTAGAACCAAAATCTAAATGTTGCTTACACTCTTCAAGGCCTTTTTTTATTGCTTCCTCTGCTCGATGTTTTTTTTCGGCAAGCTTATATGCAAATAAGTTAGCATACATATCCTAAAACCATTTTTTAAGATTATTGCACTCACTTTACGCTTCTTTTTTTCTTCAACTGTTTCGGTTGGTACGTAATTTGGATCATAGTCCTTTAACAACGAAATAAATTGTCCGACTCCGGTGATTGTAGGACCTTTGCGTTTTGCTGGATCTCGATCTAATGGTTTCGAGTATGGTAGCTGAGGTCTTGGCGCGAAGAGTGCTAACAAGTTTGGTGGTAACTTGTCCGTCATGACTGGCAAAGTCGATGTATAAAGTTATTGTCACACTTATCGATTGGTCAAACGTACATTATAATATATAGAGTATTTGTTATTGGTCAGTAAATGTAGTCCGCTAAAAATAATCAATATTAAATCAGGTTAAAATAATATACTGTAACATTTATTATATTAATAGATTAATAGATTTTTTTTTTCAATAATCTATTAACTAATTTAAAAAAATTTGTTTATATATGACTATTTAACTTATTTTTTTTTTTTTTTTTTAACCCACAATCATATTGAAATGGCTTGTCTTTATTAAGATACTTGCAGATCTTTTCATGTAATGATTAACTCATCTTTTTTTTTTTAACCTGCAATCTAATGATGGGTTCCTAAAGTATTTAGCATATAAAATTTCGCAGATCACTTATGTCCCTTTTTGAGGAACATAATTCATAGCTCTTCACTTTAATAGGGACAAAAGTCAGGAAATGCTATAAATTAATGATTTAGATAATGGAGAACAATTGTGAGTAGTTTTTTTATGGTTATTAATTTAAAAATTTTAATTTTTCCTAATGAGAGACATTTGACTTATATCCCTGCCTCCCCCTTTAGGGACTGCAATCATGTCAAAATGGCTTGTCTTTATTAAGATACTTGAAAAAATATCAAAATAATCTGTAAACTTTTCCTTAACTCATTTTTGTATATTATTAATTAAAGAATTATACTACTTAAAAAATATAAGGAATTTACTAAACTAGTTCAAACTAAACAAAACTAAGTCTCAACTAAATATTCTAAATCAGATTTAGGGAACAATATTATACTTTCCTAGTAGCTTGACATAGTATCTTTAAGTCAACCAGGGTTATTGCCAACAGTTTATTATCATTGATTATCCTAAAAAACGATAAATTGCTAAAGTTGAACTGAGGAAAGAAAAAAAGAAAAACAATTCAAAGCTCTTCAAAAAATTCTTTTCTATTTCACAACCTCTTCTTAAAAGGGTTTTGTCTGATTGAAATATTCTTCTTTGCTTTATTTAGATCTCGGAGGAAGTCTTCTTTGTCATCACCTATAGTATCAAATAAGTCTTCTTTTAAACATGTATAAAATTAGAATAGTCTAAAAGAAATTAAAAGACCTTAGCTTCCACCTTAGAAAACCTTTTCACCACTTAAGAAACTTTGAAAAGAAATAGAATTTCTTTGTGTAGATCTACTCCACCTTTTGGTATCATAACTATTTCCTGAAGTTGAATATACTTAGTTGGAGAAGAACTTCTTCTAGAACTTTATTTTCTATATTACTCATGATATAATAGAAACAAGTGAGTATGACCAATAGCAGCTTATTTACTTTTCTTAAAACCAACATATTTTGGGTTAGCTAATTATCTTTGGTGAGAATTTGTGCTACTCAAAATTCAGAGTCAAATTGAGGTAGGTAAAATTCTCCAGAAAACCATAAAAGTGATAGCTCTAAGAGGCTCAACAATAACTGGAAGGGGAAAAATAAGCCCATCTGTTCTCAAAAACCTCTATATACCTCTTACTTCAAAGGTGAAGAAGGCCTTTATATACTTTACTATTGATTCCTTTTTCTTTGAAAACTTTCTTATCATTGGTATCAAGATGTTACTTGACTTGTTCTTGATCACCAAAAATCAAGTTTTTAATCAAAAAGAATATAAACAAGTAAAGGAGAGATAGAGATAACTCTTGAAATAATTCTTTAAGGTGTTTTAAGGAAATTATTAAAGATTTTATTAGTAAAGAAACAAAAAACTTCTTGCGAGTATCTTTTTTGTGTATAGTCAGAGGATCAGCAAAAAGAGTTTTTTAATGATTAACCCATCTTTATACATTATTAGTTAAAGAATTACACTACTTAAAAAATATGAGATGTTCATTAAGCTAATTTGAACTAAACAAAACTAAGTCTCAACTAGATACTCTAAGTTAAATTTAAGTGACAATATTATGCTTTTCTAGTAACTTGACATAATGTCTTTAAATTAACCAAAGTCATTATCAACAGTTTATCACTATTGATTATTTCAAAAAATTATGAATTGCTGAAGTTGGAACTGAAAAAGGGGAAAAATGAAAAATAATTCAAAACCCTTTAAAAGATTCTTTCTTTATTTCACAGACTCTTCTCAAAAAGAGTCTTGCCTGATTAAAATATTCTTTTTTGCTATATTTGGATCTCGAAAAGAGTCTTCTTTGTTATTACCTATAATATTAGATGAGTTTTCATTTAAGCATATATCAGATTAGAATAGTCTAAGAGTAACTAAAAGACCTCAGCTTCTATCTCAAAAAGCTTTTTTATTATTTGAGGAATTTAGAGAAGTGATATAATTTTTTTGTATAAATCTATCCCATCTTTTGATGTTATAACTATTTTTTGAAGTTGAATATATATAGTTGGAAGGAAACTTCTTCTAGAACTTTTTTTCTTATATTATCTATGATATAATAGAAATATGTGATTATAATCAATAGGAGCTTGTATACTTTTCCTAAAACCAATGTGTTTTGTGTCAGCCAATCATCTTTGGTAAGAATTTGTACTATCCAAAATTCAGGATCAAATTGAGATAGAAAAATTCCCCAGAAAATCATAAAAGTAATAGCTCTAAGAGGTTTACAAGTAACTGGAAGGGGAAAAATAAATCCTTCTATCATTAAAAATCTCTATATATCTCTCACTTCAAAAGTGTTACTTGGCTTATTCTTGATCATCAAAAGTCAAGTTTTTGATCAAAGAGGATTGTAAACAAGTAAAAAAAAGATAGAGGTAACTCTTGAATTCACTCTTCAAGGAGTTTTAAAAAAAGTGTTTAAGACTTTTTAATAAAGAAACAAAAAAATTTCTTGCGAATATCTTTTTTGTGTGTAGTCAGAGGATTAATGGAAAAAGTTTTTTTTTTAGATTTTAAGTATAACTTTAAAAGTAATTTGTTATTTTATTAATAATTTAAGTAAAATTTTTTGATTACTAATATTATTAATTAATTAATTTTTTTTTTTTTGAAATGGTGACTTAGCCTTGTTTTATTAAAGTTTCAAGACGTGCCAAATGAATGCATATACAAAAAATAATTACTAATAAAACACTCCTAGAATTGTCTGTGAGTGGTTAAGAATTTTATGCTATTACTATCACTTTGATTCCATAAGCTGGTTAATCTTCGAGGGCTTCATCAGTCAAGGGCATATTGCCTGTTCCTTGGCTATTTTCAATATCTTCATGTTGTAAAATTCTGGCCGCTACAATCCATGAGATAGCTTGTTGTCAGGAAGAATAACTTGGATCAATCTAATTCGTGCACTGGGAAAGAAGATTTGTTGATCCTTCTAGATTCCCCTGACGAACATGCTCAGGTGAGACACGTCATTCCAAAGAAAATTTTTAAAAGAGGAGGTTGTATTCAAAGAATGTATCGGTATATAGTGAAAGGATGGGAGTATCCAAACCCTCCAAAAAGATACTGTCCCAGGTGTTGATCTGTTTGTTGAAGAGGAAGAGAAGGGAGAGGTCTTTACTGGCTATCTGATGAATTCTATTTCAACAGTTCTCTTTCCAAAATACTACTAATTTAGGAGTTTTGCTTGTCCTGTATTCACCCGCACCCCAGATGTGACTTATGATGGACCCCAGGTTCTTATAGAGCTGAGAAAATGCATTCAGATATGTGATGTAACCAATGGGAGCTTGTTTACTTATTTTACTAATGTGATCTCTATCTGTCCAATCATGGTGTGAGAAACTTTGTGCTACTCAAAATTCAGGGTCAAACTATGATAGACAAAATTCTCTAGAAAAAACCCTGAATGAGCACTATAAGAAGCCAAACAGATGACAAGAGAGTGGGAAAGTTGTCTCTCATCATCACAAAACTTCTGTATTGTTTCTCTACAGTGTGAGATGATGGCACATTAGTTCTTCTTCCTTTCAAAACTTTCTTGCCCTTGGTAGGAAAGGTGTTTTTTGACTTTCAAGTCACTAGCATCAGGAAATTTTTTAGATAAAGATCTCCAGAGATCTTCAGGCGTAAATCTCCGGAGGACTTCCGGCATCATTAGAAGTCTCCGGAGTAAAAGTTATATATATACTGTAATTCCAGAGATAATCAAAAAAATTTTCAAAAATTTCCAGAGATTATATTAAAAAATTTTTATATAATCTCCAGAGATCATCGAAAATTTTAAATATGATAAAATACGTATACATTAAATTATATATAAAATTATTAAAAATTTTATTCAAATAATTATTTAAATTTAAAGATTATTTATTAAATTTATT
>CAJVPT010002701.1:0-16952 GCA_910592055.1 Acaulospora colombiana
TTGTGTTGCCCATAGTTTTTTCTCTTGATCATACTTGTTAGATAAGTTGATCAGGGTTTCTAGGATATGAATTTCACATTTCTTTGTGATCTGTAGTAATCTTCGTGTTGTTGACATGTTGTGCTTGTTACGTGTCATGGATTAATAGGTTTAACTTATATTTTGTTGCTTCTAACACTTAGTGAAGGTTTGTTTATCCCTTATTACTAATTTGGTAATACAGAAAAACCTTAAAGTTGCTGTGTTATAAATTTAGATTCTGTTTTATGTGTTTGTTGTAATAAGGGGTTGTGTTATTGTTATTGATCAGCTTGTTATGAACACGTGAAAATAGGGATGTTATTGATCTGTTTACTATAAATATGTAGATAATCTGTAAACGTTGTTTACATGGATATGTGAAAATATGAATGTTGTTGATCCATTTATATAAATACATAGATGATCTATAAATATTGTTTATATGAACACATCTTTTTGATCTTGTTTTCTTAGAAGAATATACGTGTACATGTTCATATGACATTGTATTTGTTGAAATTTTGTTTATTGTGATGTGTGTGTCTCTTTACTGTGTAGTCAATAAAGCTTGGACGTCCCTCTGAATTTTATGGGTATTTGAGTTTAGACTGATTTATCGGTCTAAATTATTGCTTGTAAGGTTCCTCTTGGTGTCTAGAAAGGTGTTAACCTGCACTGACCTGGCTGAGAGCTTTGTGAGGTTGATGTTGAGCTTCCAAGAGCTTACTGTGATTCAGTTTTTATCTTTGTTTGTTCTTCCTAAAAAAGAAAAATTATATGTAGAAAGATTAGAAGTCTTTAGATACTTACCTGTTCCTGTACTGTAACTAATTGATTCTATAGTATTTCTTATAAGTGAATGGTCTTTGATATTGGTTTTCTCTTGTTTTTTGGGCTGGCTTCTCTTTTTTCAAAAAATTACCAAAAAAGGAAATTTTCTGAAAAAATGTGGATCAGCGGAAAAAGTTTTTTTTTTTTTAATAATATTATTCTTTCTCACATATAATTAAGATAACAAAAAAATAAAAAATTATACAAATTTCAAAGAAAAGAGAACTTTATATTCTGGATATAATAATCAAAATAACTAATAGATATAACTAGAAAAAAGAAACATAAGATACTCAAATTATTTTCAATACTTTTACTGCATAAAAAATATTCAATCAAATATTAAATCAGTAAAATACTTAATATTAAATATTATTTTAATAAAATTTTTAAATATAGATCTTTAAATTTACAGTTTTTAAATAATTTATCCTATATTATAGATTCAAGATCAAGGGAAGAAAAAAGATCTTCTAACTAAAGATGAGTTCTTAAAGTAGTTGATAAAAATAAAAGTAGAAGTATAAATCAGGTTGACTTTCAGTTATAAGAATATTGATATTTAATTATAAAAATTTAATATTTGCTAATCCCCTTTTTTCTTAAAAATTTCCATTTTTGATAATTTTCTTGGAAAAGAGAAGCCAACCTAATATACTTTATTCTTTAAAGATCTGAGACTTAACAACAAACTACAATATTCAATCATTTTCCCAAAGATTACTTTATTGATCAAAAGAAATATAGGTAGCACAATATTATTTTAGCTTTACTTTACTTT
This sequence comes from Acaulospora colombiana, assembly GCA_910592055.1. Classification (NCBI taxonomy): domain Eukaryota; kingdom Fungi; phylum Glomeromycota; class Glomeromycetes; order Diversisporales; family Acaulosporaceae; genus Acaulospora; species Acaulospora colombiana. The sequence continues at coordinate 1,634 of CAJVPT010002701.1, forward strand.
ACAAGAAAAGGAAAGCATACTTATAAATTAATTCATAATAAGTTTAGGAGAGCTCAATATCAACTTCCCAAGCTTCTAGCCAGGTTAGTGTTGGTTTACACCTTTATAGATACTAGAAAGAACTTTATTAATAGTAATCTTTACTAATAAATCAAGAAAAACTCAAAGTTCATAAAGCCTAGAAAAATATCAAAGGCTCTCAAGGACTAAACAGTAGAGTATTCTGATTCTATACACAATTGTCTAAACAACAAAACAAGTTACACAAATATATACACATCAAACAAGTTATTATCATAACAATATATCAAGATTAATCTAAAGTCTACAAACAAATAGCATATTCTTTACAACAAAAAAGATCAACAACTATTTCAATAAACAAGCAGATCAAAACAGGAAGGATCAATAACTTATTCAAGTAAACAATATTTTAAACAAGATAATAAATAAGCATCCCTGCAAACCTTGCTAAATATAAATAAACAAAAAAGATAAGCAAAACAATAAATCAGCAATTTATCCTTCTTTATATGTAATTAATATGACAAAGAAATGAAAAATTATGCAAATTGTAAAGAAAAAAAACTCTATATTCTTGATATAATAGCCAAAATAGTTGAAAAATATGACTAGAGAAAAGAAATATGAGCTATTCAAATTATCTTTAATATTCTCACTATATAAGGCAAGTTTAATCCAATATCAGGACTAGTAGAATATTTGATATTCAATAGTATTCTTGCAAAAATCTTAAATATAGATCCAACTATATTCATTAAAGCTAAGGTCCTTAAACAGTATATTCTTTATCTATAAAAACAAGATCAAGAAATAGAAGAAGACCTTATAGCACCCTTTTTGAAAGAAAAAGTTAAACACATCTTGGAACAAAATATATTATAAATAGTTTCTCCTTCTATATTCCCAAAACTTTTTAGACCAAAGGCAAGTTCACAAACTCTATAATAGGAAATTCAACCTCAAATAAGAATATTTTTCCAAATAAGAACATAGAAGTCCAACCAACAATCGTGATTGAAATTTCAAAAAATATTGAATTTTAAATATGTGATAAAGAACTAAAGGAAAAGCTTGAAGAAGAACTTGAAATGCAAATATTCAGAAAAGAGTCGAAAGAGAAAATATAAAAGAACAAACTTTCTATAATATATAAAATAGATCTAAGCCATCTAGCTTAAATCCATTTTATATCATTAAAAGAGAAGAATTCAATATTGAAATTTTTACTTTTTAAATACTAGGAAATACAGAAAAAGAATGAATAGTCTATCTCCAAGATATCCTAAATTTATCCAAAAACATACTACTATTCAAAAAAGACTTTCTTAATAGTAATGCTTAAACAATTTTTACTTTTGAAGAAGTTGAAGATGCTTTACAATGTATAGAGAAGATCAATAAGAAAGAAAGTGAAAACTTTATCTTGATTCTTATACAAGTAGAAAAATGGAAAACCTTATATTCACTACTAGAAAAGAAGTTCTTCAAACAAGAAATAGTAAAATAAGGGAACAAGACAGTGATTGCTATGCTAATCAATCTTGATTGCAGCCATACTTATTAAGAAATTAAAATCACTTACAGAAATATGGAAGGGTTTTAAATATCTATATTTATAACTACTTTTATTCTCAAAGAAGAATCAAGGCACAACTCAGTCCAAATCAACAAAACTTGAAGAATATATGGTTTATCTATATCAAAACAGATACCTTTAAAATAATTTTCATCCAACATGAACTAAATGATTTTGAAGTTGATATCATTCTCAAAAATTGTAATAGCTGATCTCTATAATTATATAAAATACACTAGTTAAAATTGTGTTATTTAACTACCAAATTATTGCTAAATTTAACAAAAATTAATAATAAAAAGATTGACAAATTATTTATGATTGTTACCACTTGGCATTAAAAATATTGGCAAAAAATCAGCAAAAAATATTGACATACTGCAAAAAAAATTTTGATACAAAACCTGGCAATATTGTAGCAAAAAAAAATTTGCATACTGTAGTAAAAAAATTTTCTGTATATTGTAACTAAAAATTCAGCAAAAAAATTGATACTGTGGTTAAAAATTTGACAAAAAAATTGATATTGTGGCAAAAATTTGATACTGTGACAAAAAATTCAATAAAAAAATTGTATTGCAACAAAAAATTTGCAAAAAAATTGATATTGCAGCAAAAAATTCTGCAAAAAAATTAATGCTAAAAAAAATTTGACAAAAAAAATTATTGCAAGAAAAAATTCAGCAAAAAAATTAATGTGGCAAAAAATTCAAATTTTATGAAATTATTAAAAATTACAAAATTAATTGCCTAAATTATTTGTCATTTTTCTCTTCCTCCTCTTTCTTCTTTTCCACTTGCCTTTTTTTTTCCTTTAAAGATCTCAGCTTGACTCTTTTAAAACTAGCCCTAATTGATTTTACTTTGCTAAATGTTTTTTAAGATTTTTTGCTTTTTTTTTCTAACTTAACTATTTTCCAAATTTCACCCATTTGTGCACTTTTCTTAGTTTGTTCCTCATCCTTTGAATACTTTAATGATTTTTCATTTTTAGTAATTTTTTGTCTTTTGGATTTATCTGTTGATTTTTTACCTTTTTCTGTTTCTTTTTCTTGTTCATATTCTAAAATTTCTTTCAAACTGTATACCCAATTCAGCAAGTCTTCTGGTGGAGTCGTGTTATAGAAATATGAATCATCATGATATTGTTTACGAGTTGGCTGGAATACTTGAATTGATTTTGAATGTTTATTCAAATATTTCAACAAATCCTTTAACTATTATGATTAATATTATAATTATTTGGCATAAATATTTTGTTGAAAAATATCTCTTCAGAATGTCAACTGTAATCATATACATTTATTCTTCTTTTAGTGGAGTTTACCAGATCTGTATCACTTTCTTTAGGTAAATGTACCTTTGTTTATTTAATTACATTAGTTAATTCATCTCGATATTTGACAATTTTCTTTAACCTTTATTCGACAAGCAATCATACACTTTTAATTCTTTGTGTTCTTTTCTTAATTATTTGTTAAAAATTAATACTTGAAGATAATATAAATGCAGAATATTATTAATCTTACTTTGTTTAACTGGCTATTTGTATATAAGCGATAATTGTTTGCTTCTAGTTTTCTAGTTTCTGCCTTTTAATATCTTCTTCTCTGATAGTAATGTAAAGCATTTAACCATTCGTTTATTTGCTTTTGTGTGGGATTAAAACATGGAGCTATAGATTTATTAATTTGGGTATCAACTTTTGTAATATTTTTTTATTCACATCACTCAAAAAAACTTTATCTACCCTCAGTTTATATTTGTCAGTAATGTTCATAATTTTGATCTGAATCCAATTGATCTATGAATCAGATATGAATCAAATCAAATTAAATTTCAAAATTTTTAATCTAATTAGATTCAGATCAAATCAAATTTTAAATTTACAAAATTATTAGATTCAAATTGGATTCAGATCAAATCCAAATGAATTCAAATCAGATTCAGATTAAACCTGATATAATTCAAATCAGATATATACCAGTCCATATAAATTGTTATATAATTATTTAATTTCATTTAAATTAAACTATATAGGAAATTAAAATAGGTTTTTTTTTTAAAAAATAATATAAAAGGCAAGTCAAAAAAAAATTCAATACTTGCTTTGCTTGATGATTTTTTAAATATTTCTTTATGATATTATAGTTTTGCTATTTAATTACTTTCATCATATTCTTTGCTTTTGCTAATTTATTTTTTTTAAAAATGGAATATAAAAACTCAATTGATAGCATACAATTTGCATACAATAAAAGTAGCAGTTTAATTAGCTATGATAATATCAATATTGAAAATGCTAATACAAACAATCCATCAGAATCAGTTTCAGTTACCTCAACAATTTCTAGAAGTAAAGTATGGGAACACTTTACAAGGAGTGCAAGTTTTAAAGAGAACAAAAAGGTTACCTGTAAATATTGTAGGATAATATATATTTGTAGTGGAGGTAGTACTTCTAATCTAATGAAACATCTTGAAAAAACTCATTTGACAAAATTAAATTTAATAACTGGTAACACTGAAATTGTCAATTTTTTTAAAATGAAGATAATTTTAAATAATTTTTAAATTTTTAAAAAAAATATCTTTAATTTTTTGTATTTATATATAATAGACATGTGACTTAACAAAAATGAAAAAAAACCTGTTTAATGAATTGTTGTTAATTAGCAATCTTTTACAGTTATTCAAAAACCAGCTTTCCTTGTTTTTATATAAATATTAGCACTAGATACAAAAATACCATCAGCTACTTTTATTAAGACTTATATAATAGACTTTTATTTAAATGATCAAGAAAAAATTCAAAAGACATTACAAGAAATAGAAAGTCATATTTCATTTACACTTGATATTTAGACATCAGTTTTAATAAAAGTATTTTTAAGCACAACTGCCTATTTTATCAATAAAGATTAAAGAATACAGAGTATAATAATAGACTTTGTATAGTTGTGGAGTACCCATTCAAGTAAAAGTATTAAAGAAGTATTTTTATCATGTTTAAAAAAATTTATGATTCAAATATAGGTAAATTTATTTATATATTTAAAATAAATATAATATAAGACTAAAACAAGTTATTTAATTTTAAAGATATTGGAAATTACAATCAATAATGTTACAAATAATGTTGCATTTGTTAAATTGATAGAATAATAGAGTAAAACTTAAGCAATATCTTTTAATACAACTGAAAACCATTTATAATGTTTTACGTATATTATTAATTTAAGTGTACAAGAAGCTTTAAATATATTAGGAGAAAATCTAAAACAGATAAACTTATATAGTATATATAGTATATAGTTTTTTATATTTATCAATTTATTTATATATAGTTATGAAAACTGGTTGTAAAAATATGATTATTATCTTATTGGATGGAAAAATTAAATGATGCTTGCAAAAATCAGCAAATAGAAACTTTAAAATCTATTTTGAATATAGAAACTCAGTGGAATTTAACATATAACATGGTTATATATAATAATAGATTCCTAAAGTATTTAGCATATAAAATTTCACAGATCACTTATGTTTCTTTTTGAGGAATAAAATTCATAGCTCTTCACTTTAATAGGGACAATAGTTAGAAAATACTATAAATAAATAATTTAGATAATAGAAACAATTATAGGTAGTTTTTTTATAATTATTAATTTAAAAATTTTAATGTTTCCTAGTAAGGGACATTTGACTTTTGTCCTTGCCTTTCTCTTTGGGGATCCATCTTTAGTTACATGTACTATACAGCTAAAAATAATATGTTTATCACATATTATTTAATATTTATTTAATATAATTTAAGCAGTTTATTGTATATTTATAGGCAATTGAATATCTTATAATGTCAAGCCAAGAATTAAAAAACTATGTATTTACAGGTAGTGATTGGAATGTATTTACAAAATTTCTCAGATATTTTCATAAAGCAATTACAATAATATCAGCATCAATATATCCAATACTTTTTATTACAATTTTATTATATAATATTTTAATTAACCATTTAAAAGATACTATCAATAATAACAGAATTAATTCAAACATTAAAGAAGTAGCAAAAATATGTCAGGATAAAATTTTAGAATATTATAACAAAACAAATAAAATTTATATACTGGCAGTTGTTTTAGATTTATGATTTAAAATAAAATATTTTGTTAAAAATGGCTGAGGAAATTTAATTGAAAAGATAAAAAAAGAGTAAATATATTTATTATATTTATACTAATTTGTAATATAACTTACTAATATTGAATATTTTTTATTTTCTAGTATTGATAATATTTTTCAAGAATATAAAGAATTAAATTCAAGAACCATAGAAGTTATCAAAATGAGAAAGACATATAATATAGTTAGATCAAAATTATTCAAGTGATAGTATATAGAAAATCAAAATAAATTATAGCTATATTTTTCATTATCTCAGATAACAGAGGAAATAGATATTTTGGAATAGTGGAAAATAAATGAACAGTAATTTTCATATTTAGTATGTATTATATATAATTACTTAGCAATACTTGCAACTAGTATACTTGTGGAACAGGTTTTTTTGACAAGTAAAAATTTAATTACTGATAAAAGAAACTGGCTTTTAGATAAAACAGTAAGGACATGTATATATTTAAAGTCATGATAGCAAGAGTCTCTAGTAAGCAGCAATTAAAATTTTACTTGACATGTAAATTTTGATACTATTTATATATAAAATAGTATTTAATATATTAAATAAAAGCCTTATTGGCTCTAATTATAGCTATTAAAGTTATGTTTATTGAAGTTTAAAAATAAAATTGCTTTATTGAAGAAGCAATTATTAAAACAGATAATTTTAAAGCAGGTATTGTTATCACAAATACTAAAATTACAAACAGAAGTATTGTAATTGTTGGTTTGATGCAAGTATTATAATTGTTAAAAATTGATATATGATTGAATATGATTGATTTATAAAAAAAAAATTGTAATTAGTTAATAATAAAAATATTGTGATCGATTTTATTGTTGCTACTAAACAATTTCTTCTATCAACTAGTATAAGTAACAAACTAGCTACCTTATATTTTTACTGATTTGGTATAACAATTGCTTGATATATATACTTGTTTTTTTTTATATTTTATATTTTATATAACCATTTAACAATCAGTTCTAAATTTGTCAATTCCCAGTTACTTTGACTATCAATCCATAGATGATCACAAGTTTTATATTCTATAGTCATAGGTAAGCAATGTTTTGTCAATACTGTATATACTGTATTGTTGCTATTATTTTATTATTGCCAGTACTAACTATAACATTTGCTTTCATTTTTTAGTTTTTTTGATCTCAGTTGTAATTGATTACAAGCCTTTAATTTATACCATAAAAAAGTAAGCAACATTTATTAATGCTGTAATGTTCTGCTATTATTTTATTTCTACCAGTATTGGTTATGACACTATTCAACTAGTATAGATCAAATCAATAAAAATCAAAAAGTTATAAATAATTACCAATTCCTTTCTGCAAAGGATGAATAGAGAAAATTTTTAAATGACATGTCTTTTATACATTGTATTGATTAAACATACTATGTATCTCCAGTGGGTGATCCTGGACTAGTACAGATAGGCCCATATCAATACAAAGTAGTGCTTGTAAATATCTATATAGCATCAATATTATCTCCAGTGGAAAACCCTGGACTAGTAGCCTTTGCTTGTATCAGTACTGAGGCAGAATGATACAACAAGGATGCCTTATACCTCTAGTGAGAAACCCTGAACTAGTGCAGGTAAGCTTGTTGTGGAATACTACTTACAGATATCAGTCAATTCTATTTATTATTAGTAGAAAACCCTGGGCCAGCATATGAAATTTTATTGACAACAGATTAATTTTGGCTATCAATTTTTATTTTGCATTAATAGAGTACTATATATATTAAGCTAATTTAAAATACCTCAATTTAGAAACCTTTGTTATTGCTCTCCATTTTCTTGTATCACAAAAATATAATAATTCAATAAAATATACTATATTTTTAAGTAAATCGATATATTACTTGTTAAATGTTTATCTGTTCATTTCTAATATCAATACTTATCAAAATGTAAATACAATAAAAAATATTTGTATATATTTTCAAGTTCATTAACAATAAAACAATATCAGATTAACTAATAAAGAGATTTTTTGAGAATTTTGATTACTTGTGATAATGATTTGAAAAATGCTGCTATTGCTTTAAAGGCCAATATTGATAATGTAAAAAAATCTAAAAAAAAGATTCATAAAAATTCTGTAAGTTAAAATTTTTGCAATTTTTTTGAAATTGTATTAACTTAACTAAATTATAGGTAAGGGAAAATTTATTAATTCAAAAGTATCTTGAGGAGATATATGCAGTAAAAATTATATATCTTGACCCCTTCCTGGTTACAATGAAAAAAAATAAAAGAAAAGTGAATATTTGAAAAAATAAATCCCTTACCTTTTCATATATATGTGATCGATACTACATTTTGTCTTTCAAGAATAATAAAAAAAAATAAAAAAATAATAGTTTGTGATAAAGCCTTTAACAAGGTGATACTGGCTGTATATTAAAATTGTATTGATCCTGATATGCTTAAACTTATGAGAAGTACAATTATTAATATATTTGTTTTATGTTGACAAGTTGTTCAATTACCAGAAATTAAATAATTGAATTATGGTATCTTAACAACTGCAGGATATATATTTAACTAAACATAAGTTTTTAATTTTTAAAACTTTATTAATATTAATATTTGCAGATATCTTTCAACAAGAGAAAATGGAATATTTACCTATGTACATAATATATTTCTTGAATTACGAGGATTCAAAAGACAATATTTGTAAGAAGAGAAAGTTATAGCAATAAATAGTTTTCTTTTCAACTATACCATGCATATATTTTCTAAAGATGTGATCTCAAGTATACAAAAAAAAATAGAAGAATACAATCTATACTGATTAGATAGCAACAAATATGATGTTACTAATAAAGAAATTACAATTTCTTTCGATAATAAAAAAATATATTTAAATTATTCTTTAGGTTTATATAAGGCTTATGTAGTCTGGAGATACAATATATTTGCCCACACCAGTCTCAATTTTTTGGATTATGCAATTGTAGCTACTTGCTTGAGAGGAATATGACCTGTTAATGATAAAGAATTTGTCTACATTGAAGGTGATTTTAATGGAAGCAACTTTTACATGGTTAAATAGGAATTAAAGTTAAAATGACTGGTATTTTTTAAACATTACAAATTATTAAAAATTTAAATTATTAACAAATTAAAATTGCTACAATTTTTACTAGGAATACTCTTTATTGCTGGTTAGAGAATGAATTGCCTAATACTATAGTATTACCAATAGAAGGTATAACTTGTGGATTGTTTCAAAATTTGATAAAAAAACAATATCAGCTATAAAAAAATGGAGAAAGGGTAAAGAAGAAGCATATTATATAGATTATCATTATAATCAATTATTGATAGATCAATATGCTTTGCAAGTACTTGAAACATCATTAATAAAAAATAAAGAAAAAAACAATATAGAAAATCAAGTTATTTTAGAAGGTACTGGTTATAGTGAGAAGTAAAAGCAAACAAATAATCATGGATTGAATAAATGAATTTATTTAAATTTAATAAAAAATTTTTTTTTTAAATTTACAAGTTAAAAAATATTTCTGAAAGAAAATATACTAGTTAAAATTTTTTTTATTAAAATAAAGCCAGGTTAATTTAAATATATTTAATTTAATTTAGTTAAATCAAAACAGTTATGGTTAAACATACTTTAAAACAGGTTCAAAATATATCAAATTGGTTTCAAATTGTTTTTGCATTGAATCTGAATCAGATTTGGATTTGAATCAGATTGGATCAAATTGTTATAGTTTTGAATTGAATCAAATCAGTTTAAAGCAAATCAGATCCATATCCAATTTATATTTATAAAAATCAGGTCGAATTGAATCTAGTTAAAATCTGATCCAATTCAATTCATTGTGATCACTACCTGAAACAAACTTTAGAGAAGGATGATTTATCTTCTGATAGATTGTATACTGCATTGAAGTTATATATTATAATTATGTAAAAACTGTGACTATATTTTTCTCTGAAAAAACTTATTAAATTGTTTTATATTTTCTTGTGTTTATATTTATCTAATAGGATATAAACCTGTATAATATAGATTTTATTTTTTTTTTGTTAACAAATTTATGGTAATAATATAGTCATTTGCTTCATTTATTAATTCTACTTGTTTTTCGAGATTTTTTCTTATTAGTAGACTCACTTATACACTATATAGGGTATCTTTATTAGTACTGAAAAAGTATTTATACTTTTTCTAATTATTGAAGGTCCATTTTGCATTATTATATGTTAACTTGGCCTTACACAATTCACTATACCTATATCTTGTTTATTTATCTCTTCTATAAGATTATGTTGATTAACTTTGTCAATAATTCTTCTAATGTTATATGTACCTATTCTTATTACTTTTTTTTCAATGTTATTTTCTTCTTTTTTATTATTATTCTGGTTATCTTTACTTTTTTTTTTTTATTCAGAAAGTCAGTTTTTTCATTTTGTAAAAATAGTTCTAGATCTAAATTATCTAGTTATATATTGTTATGCTTTTTTTGGAGAGGTATTTGCTCTTTTTTGAGATTTCTGCTAAAAATAAACTGGGTTCATTTTCTCTCTTGTTATCTTAGACAACTGGTATGCTTTTTTAAGAGCAATTTGTCCCTCTTCTACTATATTTTATTTGTCTATTGGTGATTGTTCTATTTTCTAGTCTGGCTATTTTACCCTTAGTTTTTTTAAGTTGGCCAAGATATGGTATAGTGGATCTTCCATATTTTTCATTTTTGTTTTTATTAAAACTGTTGTACTATTAGATTGCCAATAGGTTCTTTATTGCTTTCAATGGCTAAGTTTTTGTATCTTTTATTGTTTTTTTGTTTTATACTTTTAATTTGGATTCTGTGAAATCTTTTTTGACTTCTTGAAGATGGATCTCTTGAAAGTAACTTTTTTTGTTAACAGATAACTCTTTTCAGATAAGAAGAAGAAGCTTATTGATTCATTATTAGATAGTAAGTTAATAGATACCTCATTATCTATTTCAACTTTTTTATTTTATGCTTTGACTCTTTTTCTTTCTGTATCAAGGGGTTTCTTACTTTTTACTAATGTATTTTTTATGCTTCATAATAAATATAGTTCTTGCAAAATAATATGTTGTTTATAGGCTTTGTTGAGAACTTTTTTTATTGCAAAGCATATGACTGTAAAGTTCTATTTTTTTAGTATAAAAAGGCTTCTTAGAATAAAACATGCCTTTGCTTCTATACCATTGAGTGCCCTAGCTATTAGACTTAAGTAGATCTTATTAGTATTTAGTAATTTTACAGAGTTCTGATTCTATTTCATTAGGATAATATTGATCTCTCTATCTGTTAGTTTTTCCTTGAAGAATATAATTCTAACCATTTTTGTTCCTAGAGGAATTATCCATAAGATTTTTGGATTTATTTTCCAATAACTATGTCACTTGATATAAACCTTGACCCTTGTTTTTTTTTTTTAAAACTCGTGGTCAGACTGACTTACTTATCAACGGCTTTCAATTTTCAAATGAACTTAAGTCTCTAAGTATAACCTTGGAGACAATATTTTGCTCTGAAATAAGTTTTGGGTAAAAACTCTCCTAACTTATTCATTATTGTTAACAGGTTGTCCCTACCTATTATCCTTCAAAGAACTGATTTTGAGAAATTACAATAGGGAAAAGGAAAAATAAAAAGAAGGGAGATATCTAAAAATACACAAATGTGCATATATGAAAAGAAAATAAAAAATAAAAAATAAAAATACTCTATATCTTTCAAAGAATCTCAGCTAGAAACCTTCTTTCATTAGGAATAAACCCTTCTAAAATATTCTTCTTCTTTCTGACCATCTAGGAACTTATTCATTTATGATCTTGATTATTTTCTTGCAATTGTTTGAGATACTTATCACCTATTCAGATCCAGTGTCTTGCTTTTCACTTTCTTTCTTTTAGTATTGATTTTGCATTCATTCATATCAAATAATGACTTATAATAGATCCCAGGTTATGATATGACCTTTCAGTCATATTGTATAACTATTGATATTTTCCAGCAGCCATGTCCAGTTAAAGGAATTTTACTAGTGAACACCTTCTATTGCTCAAAAAGTTAGATTCCTCAATAGTATTTTTGCCTTGCAATGGTAGAAAGGTATAAGTCTTAATTCTTTTTTTTTTTTTTTTTTGCCCTCTATCAGGCTAGTTATGTATGCTTTATTAAATGTTTGTAAGCTGTACATATAATATGAGACGCTAAAGCTAATTCTTTAATTAACTCACTCATCTAGGTTATTTTACCCTTCTAAGTGCAACTTCAGGAGTAATTTATCACTCTGTTAGGAGTTCAGGTAAACACCCTTCTAATTTCTAACATCATTGCCTACAGATTACTACTGCAGAGGTATAAGCCTTAATTCTTGTTTTTGTTTTAATCTTATAAATATATATATATTTCAAAGCTTACTATATTTTTTAAGATATTCTTTTATAAAATAATGAGAGTTTTATATTTTATATATATTAGACTAACATGTCATATATCTTTTTCTTCCTTTCTTTTATTAATTTAAAGACCTTCTTGTTTAATATCTCCATATTTTGTGTTTGATTATTAGTTTTGGATTTAAGTTGTTATAAACAAAATGCTTCTTCTTTTCTGTTTATTTTTTAAAGACTTGAGAAAATTTTTCTCTTTTTCTAGATAAAAACTTAACTATTTGTTTTCATTAATAAATTTTTTTAAAAAAAGTTGTGTTTATTTCATGACAATTTCAATATATTACCCAAGTATGCTTTGATCTTTTTTTTACTGTCTTCTGAAATATTGATTGTTATTGTCCCTACTTTATATTTATCCTTTTTATTTATAAAATAGGAATTTAGTGATAGGATTGCTTGCCTATTTCTTGTTATATAAAAGCTGCATTTATTTATATTATGGCCTTGAATTTTGTCTTTGAGTGTTTTTGCTTCTATCTTCTCCTATTTTTGACTATCTATCATTAGTATTTTATTGTCTAATATTAATTTATTTTCTAACTCAATAGTAATCTCTATTTGAGTGGATTACATTCTTGATAGCTTTTCCTTAATTATATTCAAATATCTATCTTCTATATAAAATTAAATAGATCCTTCTCCTTTCTCTTTCGATTATGTCAAATATAAATAATATATTGTATAAAGATTTATTCTTTATGAAATATTGTTTTGTCTATTTCTAGAATTTTGATGATAATATTATCCAATATAATATATATTTCCAAAATGGCTGCTATTATATCATTATAGAGAGTTACATCTTTTTGTTAAATAATTTGTTATATACTGTAATCTATAGCTGATCTATTTCATTATACTTCTTTTCCAGTTGAACTAGTATATCAATAATATATTTTTTTCTTTTGTTTACTATTTGAAATATCTGCTTTACTTTATTTTTTATTTTTTTGCACTCTGTCAGGCTAGTTACATATACTTTATTAAACATTTGTAAGCTGTACATATAACATAAAGTGCTAAAGCCAATTCTTTAATTAACTCACTTGTCTTAATTGTTTTATCTTTCTAAGTGCAACTTTGGAAGTAATTTATTACTCCATTAGGAGTTTAGGTAAATATCCTTCCAACTTCTAACATCATTGCCTGCAGATCACTCTTTTAAGTTCTGACAGAGATTAAAATCTAATCATTTTATCCTATACTTTATCCTATCTCACAGGATTTGTTTGAGTATCATATTTTCTATTTCTTCTTCCTTTAATGATACTTGATATGACTGATTTCCTGATACCTTGGCCCTGTTTCTTTGTTTTTGTAGATGTGTTGGCCTTTTAATCTTGTCACCTCTGTTGATTCCTAATATCTATTTCTACTCTATCACCTTTTCACATCTAACATTCCAAATTTTCTTTCTAAAGTGGCTACATGTTTTCTTATACATCTTCATTATCTATTTTCTTGCTTCTTTATCAATTCTCTTTCCATAACACTTCAAGTCTGCTATCTTATCTATTAGATCTTTTTCAATCAGTCTCATGCAGAAGCTAAGTATATTCCAACCAGTGTTTGAGATTCTTTCCACCAGTTGAGCTATTTTCTTATCTATTTCTCCTCTTTCCATTCTGTCATCAACTATCAGAATTATCTTTTTTTCTTCTGACTTCTTTTTTCTATCTGCCAGGAGTTTGTTGAAACCTTGCATCATATTTTTCATACCCTTCTGCCAGGTTTCTTGCCACCGAGTTTTATATGCTAGATATTCTAGCAAGTGTTCTATTGTCTCTTCCTGCTGTCCATATGTGAGACATTTTACTTGTTTGTATAAGTCTGATTTTCTTGTGGCTAGTTTTGTTAACGTGGGTAGCTCATCACTAAACATCTTAACAAGAAAGCTTTTTCTTTGTGATCCTTTAAAGAAGATATTTCATATGTGCCTATTATTTATTTGTTCCCAATCTAGATCCCATATATGCCTATGCTGGTCTTGGATTTGATAACCCCATTTTTTGTTTATTCTATTTTAGATTATCCATTGGTACATCATTATTTTGACATTGGTTTTTTTAAAAAACTGCCTTATTGGAGCATTTAGCACTATATCTTGCTATTTGATTTTGACAATAATCTTATGTGAGTCCAGATCTTACCATTCTATTGTTGAAAACTTTAATGCTCCTTTGACTAAAATGTCTGCTTTCTCATTATATTGAATGTTGGAGTGTACTTTAATCTTGATAAGATTTAAATCTAATTCTTTTTTCTTTATTAGGTTTAATATTCATATTCACAAAAACCAAATTTATTTCTTTTGTGGGTTTTTTTGGGATTCTCCTTTTCTATAGTTTTTCATTTGGAGATACAGGTCTGACTATCAGTGTGGATCTTGACCTTGCTGTTAACTGATACTACTAGTAATATAGTGACTTTTGCTATTAGTTCTACTCTTGTGGATGAAAGTCAATCAGCTACCCCTATTTGAAACTTGCTTTCTCTTCCTACTTCTCCAACTTGTATCCATGCTGCACCTATCTTCATATTTTAATTTCCATGATCAACAAGAGATTTATCAGAGTAAAAGGTTATTGTGTTATTGCTATTATCACCTTGTTATGCCTGAGTATTTTAATTAGATGAATTTGATATGTACCTTCTTTAATATTCTCTTTAATGAGCTTCTTTTTCCAGTTCTCGATTGTTACTTCTTCCAGTTGCCTTCTATCATATTGTGTAGTTACTAAGTCTATATAAATTGTTCTACTTATTGATTCCTCTAGTGCTACCTTGGAACAAGGGATTCCTAAAAGTTGAGTTCTTCTTGTAGATTTCCTAGTATTAAGATAAGGAACCATATATATATGTTCTATGTTTGATTCTACTATGCATCGGTTTTCAGTCTTTATCCCTTTTGGGCAGTCCTAACATAGTATCAGACTTGATTTTAAGTTTTCCTTAAAGCTGTCACATTTGAAATAATCTATTTTAATGCATCTTTTATCATTATCTAGAATCAACTTTCCCCAAACAAGTTATTGC
>CAJVPT010002702.1:0-16948 GCA_910592055.1 Acaulospora colombiana
GTGATTGATATATTAAATAGCTTCGAATTGTAATATAATACAAGCATAATATGATGAATAATATATAGTATAATATAGTATATGATTCCGAATTGTAATATAATACAACGAATAATAGTATAATATTGTATGTAGCTCCGAATTGTATTAAAACAATATGAATAATTTTATTTAAATATTCCTTTAATTTGATTTTTTTTTCCGATACCTAAAATATCTGAACAAAAAAAACCAACTGGATGCACTTTTTACAGAAAACAGTTACCTTCATCTTCACAGTCTTCACAACCTTCCCTGCCATCACAAACTTCCTTTGTATCAACTGCATCAGAAGTGACAACAGTTCATTCAGTAACACCTGATGCTGAATCTTCAATTCCTACTATGATTGCTGAATTGTTTAAGAGAAGGTCATCTATTGTATTATCTGAAATATTGGTATCTGAAGTTGCGCGAATATTAATACTGGAAGTTGAATTGCCACTTGAAACTTGAACCAGGGAGAATATTGAAAAAAGTTAGAATTAAATTATTGCTGAATTATTAAAAATTGCCTTTATTAACCAAACGATTTATTTAGAAAATGAAGAATTGTGCGTGCAGGTTGAAACACTAGAAAGAGAAAATGCTGAATTTATAAAACAATTAGATCTAATGGAATATATTAACAACAAGTTTTTCGAAGAATCAGAACAGCAAAAAAATGAAATAAAAGATTTAAAAAAGGAAATTGATCAGCTCAAATCTGTGGAACCTGAACTTGATTTTGTAGTTGTTGTAGAATCTAGAGCAACCGGTATATTAGAATCCAAAAGTTTGCCAAGTTTAGGAAAGCACCAAAGAATTCCACCTAGGAGAAGTAGTAAAGAGGCAAAATCGATAAAACTAGTTACAGAAGATGAGCTGAAACCAGAAAAAGCGAGAGCAGAAATGAAAACCTTAATGAAAACTATTCCTGACAAATATAAACTGAGGGTATATGAAGTTTTTTTGAGTAAAGTGAATCAAAAAATAGTACAAAAGTTGATACTCAAATTAATAAAATTCATGGCCCCACATTTTAATCCCTCATGAAAGCAAATAAACGAATGGTTAGGTGCTTTACATCACCATCAGAGAGGAAAATATCGGCAAGGCAGAAACTGAAAACTGGAAGTGGACAATCGTCACTTACATACAAATAGCTGGTTAAACGAAGTAAGATTAATAATATTCTACATTTATACTACCTTCAAGTATTAATTTTTAATAAATAATTAGAAAAGGGCATGAAGAATTAAAAGTGTACAGTCACTTATTGAACGAAGGTCAAAGAAAGTTGCCAAATATCAGAATGAATTAACTGATATAGTTAAAGAAACAAAGATACATTTACCTGAAGAAAGTAACACTGATCCGAGAAACTCCACTAAAAGAAAAATAAATATATATGATTACAGTTGGCATTCTGAAGAGATATTTTTCGGCAAAATATTATATGCCGAATAATTACAATATTAATCATAATTACTTATAGTTAAAGGATTTGTTGATATATTTGGATAAAGATTTGAATCAATTCAAGCATTCTAGCCAACTCGTAAATGATATCATGATGATTCATATTTCTATGACGTAATGTCACCAGAAAGCTTGCCGAATTGGACATACAGTTTGGATGAAACTTCTAAATGTGAACAAGAAAAAGAGATAAAAAAAGGAAAAAAATCAGCAGATAAATCCAAAAGACAAAAAATTACCGAATATGAGGAATCATTAATGAATTTAGAGGGTAAGAAACAAACTGAAGAAAGTACACAAATGGGCAAAATTCAGGGGACAGTTAGATTAGAAGAAAAAAGTGAAAAATCTTGAAAAACATTCAGCAAGATAAAATCAATTGGGGCTAGTTTTAAAAGAGTTAAGCTGAGATCTTTAAAGGGAAAAGAAAAGCAAGTAGAAAAGGAGGAAAAGAAGGAAGAGAAAGAGGGAAATGACGAATAATTTAATTAATTGAATTTGTAATTTTTTAATAAATTTCGTGAAATTTGAATTTTTTGCCGCAGTAATTTTTTTACTGAATTTTTTTTCTGCAATAATTTTTTTGCCAAATTTTTTGGCACAGTAATTTTTTTGCCGAATTTTTTACTGCAGTATCAATTTTTCTGCTAAATTTTTTGCCGCAGTATCAATTTTTTTGCTAAATTTTTTGTCGCAGTATCAATTTTTTTGCCAAATTTTTAATCGCAAAATTTTTTTTTTGCCACAATATTGCCGGATTTTGTGCCAAATTTTTTTTTCACAGAATGCCAATACTTTTTTACTAATATTTTTAATGCTGAGTGGCAGTAATCATAAATAATTCATCAATATTTTTATTATTAAATTTTGCCAAATTCGGCAATAATTCGGTAGCCAAATAACATAATTTCGACTAGTGTTAAATAGAGAATAAGTTAAATTGACTTGTCCAATGCTATAAATAGTAACAAAAAATATTTTTTTCAAGATTCAAGACAAACAAAAAAACTATTTCAATTGACTGATTCCTTTTGAAAAAATAATAATTATTTTTTTTAATTTTTTTGATAAAACCTTAAATTATTTTCCTTTCTCAATTTTTTTTTTCTTTTTCTTTAACTTAATAATTCATGATTTACAAGTAATTTACAATAACAAACTGTTAATGTTGAACTTAGTAAATAGAACTTATTTACCAAGATAAAAGATTGTTTTTAAACCTGATTTAAAATATTTCGATACAATAATGAGTTAGTTATTATATTAAAAATCTGTAATATTATAGATAGTTATATAACTTCTCAATAAAGATCAAGCTATATAATATAGTTGCAAATTAAAAAAAAAAAAACTAGTAATTAGATTGATTTTTTTTAAATCTATATATTTTTATTATATATATATTAAATATTCATCAATTTTTATAACTTTTATATAGTAACTTATTTATTATAGAAAAATTATTTCTCTAGATACAATTTTGAAAATAATATTTGACTCATTTGTTAATTACAATTAATTATATATTAATAAAATTATTATTTATAAGTTATTACTATAAATTATTTTGTGTTTTGTTAGTGATTTAAAAACTAGTCTATTTAATATTATAATAAATTTATTTTTTAATAATTCTATATAATTCTTTTTTTTAAAAAAATTTTTTATAATCTTATATAGTTTATATATTCAATTTATCTTTATATTATTTGATTCTTTTTTTTTCAGATCTGTGGGTTTATAGTACAGTAGTAGTGCTCCCAGGTCACAATCACAAGGTCCAGAATTCAATACCATATAAGGGCCATGTAAAATTTAACCATCGGTGACATAAAGATCTTATCTATCCTATGGTAATGATCTATATCCCAAAATAGCCATAACAGAATCTACAGGCCTATAGTGCAGTAGTTAGCACTCCGTAGATTGTATCATAAGGATATCAAATCAAATCCTCTAGAAGGCAACTTCTGATGCTGATCAATTTGTCCTATTGACATAACTGTAAAATAACCGATACTTTCGAATATAGCTCTAACCATTGGTTAAAATAGGATTTTCAAGATGGTCACAGAATGGTCTATATAAAGATTGTGATACAGTCAAATGTTCAAAGTCAGGTAGGATTATCCCTGATACAACTACATTACTGAAAAAGTAATAAGAAGAGTAGATATTGAATCAGTAGCATATTGCTGAAGAAAGGGATGGTAAATTAATCAAGACAACCCGGTTCCCCTATCTTATAAGAATTGAAGCATCCATTCAAGAATTCAAGTACATAGCTGTGCTGAGATTTCACAGACTTTACTATCATGAGGCCTTAGTGGAAGAAAAAATTCGCGAGCCACTCCAAAGGACTAAGAAATTCAAAAAGTCCAGGATAAAGAAAATTCAATGGCCTGATAACCAGACTACTCTTATAGTAAATAAAATTGATCTGGAAAAAATTAAGAAGAAATCGCATATCTTTTCAAATAGGTAGTAGTTATATATAGAGGTAAAATAGCTATAGTTACTCATATAGATAGGTTTACTTCATACATATATAATTATTTGTTGATTATATGTAAAAATGGTGGTGTAATCATATAGTCTGGTATCCTGTATGAGCATATAAGTTAATAAAAGATGTAGTCTCCCTTTATCACCAACTATCCTCAACAACCAAATAGTGATCAACAAAACTATTATCAAAAAATACCTCAAGACAATAGAGCAAACGATCGAGGAATTGGCAACAATACATCATAAAATAGAAAATCTTCATGAAATTTCAGTTTACACAGATAGATCTTTAGACTCAAACCAGAACATGGAATTCTGTTGGCATATCATTCAAAGACCAGATACCATCTTCCAAGGAAAAATAAATAAGTTCCCATCTTTCACAAGAGCAGAACTCACTACAATTCCTACCTTCCTTACAACAGCACCTACCAACTGCATAATCATCATCTGCTATGATAGACAAGCAGCCCTAGGTGCAATCAACAAGGTACAAATCAATCCAGCTAATCCGAGAACACTTAAAAACAACAATCTAATCAATTCTATAATCTATATTATAGAAAACCAAAAACTCTCCATAATCTGAAAAAAAATCAAAGCTTATAGTAACGACAAATAAAATGATAGAGCAGATTTCCTGGCAAAAGAAGCAATCATACCAGGAAAGGCATCTGAGATAGTATGTATATCAATCAGAAGCAACACAGTAAGTTGGACACAAGAATGAAATGGACACATTCTTGACAATACAATAATATCATCAATCAAAAATTTAATTAGAACAAAACATATTCTTAACTGAAGAAGTCTTGATCATAACCTTACAACAACTGATAGCATTTCCACACTAAATGACATTGTGTGGGAGGTCTCACTCATCAACAGATCACCTTCAAAACTCACAACAGGACCCACTAACTGAGAGGATCACAACAATAGATCCTTCAGATACAGACTTTGGAACCTTGAACTATCTACCAAGAACAAACTACATAGAAGAGTAGCAAACACCTATACAGATAACCAATGTCTCAACTGTCAATAAATAGAAACCAATATATACTGTATGATATGCAGAAGGAATGGAGTAGACATCTACAAAAAATTACAACAAATAATAAACGAAGAAGTCAGTAGTAGATCAAATACATTCACACAATACAACCTCAATAAAGAACTCAACAAATAAGTAAAACTCTGGAAAAATGAAGTCAAGGATTACATAGCAAAAGGCACTCTTACAATGAACTTAATAAAGACTATTAAAAAATATACACTGGTAGAACATCACAAGGAAACTATTAAAAGTATTATCAACAGACTTCTCAACATACAACAAGGAAAATGAAACCATAGATGTGATAACTTTATATAATGGAAAAAGGAACACAACATCACTACAAAAGACAAAAGGCAATAGTGACCCATAACTACAAAAAAAAACATACACAAATCCTGCATTCCAGGAATTAATGCAATAATGGCACATACTAGCTACCACTGGATTAACTGAAACACAACCTATTCATTTAAAACAAAATTTTTATGGAACAGGTAGAGTCTTGGCAAATTAGTCAAGTATACAGTATATTAGTACTTCGCAATAAGCCACATGGTAGGAAGATTTCCTTAGTAAGTTTACTTAGGTAGATAGAGTGATAAATTTGTATTAAATAAATTTGTACATACTCATCATAAAAACATCTAATAAACAAGGTGTAAGTCACCTATTCAAAAAAATTTTTTTTCTTTTTTTTTCTTCAATAATAGCTAGATTATTTTTTTAGTTTATTACTTTGTTATAATAATTATTTCAGATTTTATTCTTAAAATTTTTTTATATATTTTAATAAAACTTATTATTATTATTATTATTTGAGTATTCATAGTCAAACTAGATTGTTAATTTATTAATCAATTTAAAATATAAGTATATTTTCATTGAGCAATATAATACATACTACAACTAAATTATTATTCTAATCTAATTAACTAGTTATAAGTATAAAAGACTTTAAATTTGTTTTTGAAAATAATATTTCACTATATAGTGTCTTTGAGTAAAAATTCTCCTAATTCACTGTATCTTTATTAACAGGTTGTTATTACCATATGTCTAACCAAGCTACTAGAATATAGAAGACTATAAAAAGATGGATTTAAAAAAAAGAAGAGGATATCTAAAAATATCTAAATAAACAACAAGAAATGAAAAAGTAAAATTGAAAAAATGATTTCTAACTTCCTCCAAAAATCAGTTTCTCAAGACCTTTTCTTATTAGGAAATATCTGATTGGAATATCCTTTCTTCTTCTGACTATTTGAGAAACTTATTCATTCTTAATTTTGATTTTCTTTTTATATATTGTTTGAGAAGACTTATCATCTAGTGAAAGTTCTTATTTCTAGAACATATTTGGTTCCAACCTTCTTTGGATAGTGATTTTTTATTTATTTGTAGTAAAAAGGTGACTTATAATAGATCTTAGATTCTTATATGATTTAGTAAAAATTGGACCATGTTATTTTAGTATAATACTTTCCAGCAACCATACCTAGTTAAAGAAATTTTACTAATGTATATCTTTTATTATTCAAAAGATCAAATTTCTAACAATCCTTTTATCTTGTAATAGTAGAAAGGTTTCAAACAGTGATATAGATACTTATTAATTATAATATCCTTTAACAACTTCTGGAGAAATGCATCTTCAACTATAACCAAAGAATTGTAATTTAGTATGGACTAGAGACCATTCAGTCTTATTACTTAACTAGAATAAAAAGGAGACCTTGATCTTGAACTTTGTCTAACTAGAATAATAGACGAAAAAAACCTTAACTTGAACAAATAGTAGCTTTTTCATTACTTGAAAACTTGTTTTTATATCTTATTAGTCTTACAGAACTTGATCTATATACCAATTCAATTGGAAAAATAGATAGAACTAGAGCATCAATCAACTCTTTTAATCACCAATAATATTATCAAAACATATAAATATAATCAATAGAAGCTTATTTATATTCTGTTACTAATGTGTTTCATATCAATCAATTAAATACCAGGTAACATTGTATTATCAGAAATTTAGAATCAAACTGAGATAGATAAAATTTCTTAAGAAAATTGTGAAAAACAATAAACACTTTAAGAGGACACAAGTTTTTGTTCTTAATAGAGAAAGTATATACTTGAGTCTATTTAGGCTACTAGAGATTCAAATTTTTATTCAAAGAAGTTTATAAATAAATAAAGAAGAGTAGTAGAGATAAATGAAGATAAGCTTTAATTTGTTTTAATAAAAATATAAAGATTTTATTAACAAGAAAGTAAAAAAAACTTCTTGTAAATATCTTTTTTTGTGGAAGTCAAAGAATTAATGGAAATAGTTTTTTTATTTTTTTTTAACAAATTTATTATTTATAAATTATATATATATTAAAAAAATCAAAAATACTTTTTGAACTTATTTTTCAAAAAAATAAGTTTTTTTTTTTTTAATATATTTATATAAAATATATAAAAAACTTTTATCAAATTACTAGATTTCTTTGAACTAATTTTTTATTTAATTACTAATTGGTAATATAATTTTTTCTTGTTTTTTATTTCTTTATTAATATAAAGACTCAATATTTTATATATTTTCTATATATCTTTTTTAACTTTTCTTGTGATTAGATATTTGAAGAAATAATCAAGTGTTTTTTTTTTAAAGTTTATATATTAAATAGATAATTATTGAATATATTTTACTTTTTTTTTAAATGTTTATAGTATTAGAAATTTGTTATAAACTAGATTATTAAAAAATTCTTATTTTTATTAGCTTTAAAGAATATACTGCATAAAAAATATTAAATAGGTTAAACCAGTTTCAGAAAATGGATTAATTTATATTTTTTTCTTGCTAAATCTATAGATCTTGAATTATATTTAATTTAGATCAAATTTTTTTATTTATTGTTTTAAAAAAGTATTTATTATTGATATTATTATGTATTCTCTTTATAATTATTATTAAAACTGTTTTTATTTCTAATATTAATATCAATATTTAAAATTTTTATATCTGATTTGTTTTATAAAGAGATTTGTTAAATTTAAACTTTAATTTTTTAATTTTTAGAATACAATATTTTTTTGAATTAAATTTTTATAATAGTCAATTAATAATTTTTATTTATTTTCATATTATTATATTTATTTATAAACAAATAAACTTTTATGCTTTAATTGCAATATTACTATTTATAATAATTAAAACTATTATATTTTGCAAAGCTATATATAGAATAGTAAAAATAATTAGTATCTTTGTTTTAATATTAATAATTATAATAATTTTTTTATTAAAAATTACTTAATTATTCTATATTCTCAATTAAAATCTATATAAAGTCCATTTTTAATTCACTTTTTTTTGTTAACTTTTTAAAAAAGCAATTTATATAAAATATAAAATAATTATTTATTTTTATTTTATTATATCTTAAAATACTTATGAATTTATTCTTATATTTTTTTAATTAAATAATTTATTAAATTAATATAGTCTATTTGTTTTTTTTTATATCTTTATTTTAATAGGTTTGATATTAAATAGAATTATTATTATTATTATTATTATTATTATTATTATTTATTTATTTATTTTTTTTATTTTTTTTTTACTCTTAGAATAATAGAGACCTAGTTTATTAAAGGCAGTAAGATTATATATATAGTTTTAGCTTACAATTATAGAGCAATTTTACAATTGGGTGTTTTTTTTTTTTGCAAATAGCATTAAGTGCATGACTTTATTAAACAATTAAGTTATTAATCAACACTAATAATCATTACATGAATAATTATAACTAACTGCATGGGTAGACCCTTATAAACTTTGAAAACTCAAATTGAGAAAGAGAAAAAATGGTAAATAATATCTAGCTACTAGTTTATTATTAACCAGTAAGAGTGTTTACTGGAGTAGTGTGGTGATGTATGTGATGGTTTGGTTGTTAAAGTCAGGTTTTTGTTGTATTGGGCCTGGAAACCAGTTTGAAGCAAGCTATAGGTCGTGGGTCTTTCCTTACTAGGGGTCATAGTCCTAATAAGGCATAATCATCTTGCACCGATCTTTTGGAGGAGGTAAGCTGACCACGGTTTTTGGTAGGATTTTGGGAGAAAGTTGAAACAAGAGGGGTCCTATTTTTCATCTTCTAAGTTGATTGATGGTGGAGTTATCAAGTATTCAAATCAAGAGCTCTTATCTAGCTGTTTATTTCTGACCAATGCAATGGCAGTCTAGGTCCTCAGCAAGTAAGTCCTTATACTTTTGATGTTGCTGAATGAAATTTCCACCATTACTACCTCTTCTCTATTCATATGGCTTTGTAAAGTAGCCAGTGATTATGGAAAGGCATGTCTAGAGTTTTGAAAATGTGACCTCCCTTGTCACAGATTCACCTTTCAATCATGAGAAGTCTTATTTGATCTTTTTCATATATGTGAGCCCATTGTCTTGACCAGAAAAAAGCCTAGATGTTCCATGGGGTTGATGAAATGTTTTAGTAAGAGAAGAAGTGAGAAGTCTAGGAAGAAAACCTTGAAAAAGGAAAAAGCTATCCATTGACAGGAAGGGTATAAAATGAAGGGGTAAGTGTAAACAGGAAAAAGATGAAAAGGTGGGAGAGGTTAAGAAGTGAGTGAAAAAAAGGAAATAAAAGTATTCATGTCTATAATAATGCAGGCATACATAAAGCCTCGCTTCAGGAGTGTCCCAGCCCTATAAGATAGTTCCTTTTATCTCAGATGTTTGCTATATGCAGAGTTCAGGTCCGCTTGCACTTCCTTAGACATAATATTTTTTATATATCAACAAGTCAGACAATAGAGCCTCATGTGGGTCAACACATCTCAGACTCTGTCTACTGCATGGTTGGTAGAGCATATAGAGTAAAGAAGGGAAAGGGAAAAGAGAACTTTCTAAAAAGAAAATTTTCATGAAGTAGGGAGGAGTAGGAAAGAGTTTTTTTTATATCATTTTACAATTAGTTTTTATATTAAAGTTATAGAAGATAAATTATATATATCAGTTTCAAGATTAACCTGATTGTAATATCTAGTATACTTCTATAACTTGTTGTCAAAAGAAGCCTTATTATTCTACTATTTATGTCTATATTATTCTTTCATAATCTTTATTTTTACAAGTATGAATTTATAACACAGAACTCCTTTCATATTTCATTCTGTTAGATATTCTTTTTATAGTACCTATTACAATATATCTATCAAATACTCATATGGAATTTTTGATATTATCTCATTCTACTAGATCACTTTTTTTATATAACTTATTATAGTCTACTTATAAAGTAATCATATAAAGTCTTGAATAGATATTAAATTTGATAGAAACCTTCTTTTAACTAATATGTTTGAGTTCTATTAGGTTTTTGATTTTATGGCATACAAATTTTCAGCCTATTTGCAAGAGCTTGATAGAACCTGTCTTATAATTAAAGATAGGTTCTTAAAAAGGGAGGCAGGAATAAAAGTCAAATATTTCTTATTAGAAAAAATTAAAAATTTTAAATTAATAATTATAAAAAAACTATCTATAATTATTTTCTATTATTCAAATTATTGATTCATAGAATTTCTTGACTTTTGTTTCTATTAAAGTAAAGAGCTATGAATTTTGTCTCTCAAAAAGGAATATAAGTGATCTGTGAAATTTTATATATTAAATACTTTAGGGACCCATCATTACTTATGATAAGGACCTGTGAGTCAATAGTGCAGTGAACATGCTCTCAGGTCACTATTCGCAAGTTACTGGTTCAATCCTACCTCAGAACAGTATTTGCAGTATAGGTTACATTATACAAGAATGTATGCTCATCAGCCACATGCAGGCTTAAACATAAAAACAATCTATAGAATTCTACCGTCCGACCACAGTGCTATCAAACAGGTCATACAGGTTCCAGTCGGTTTAGTACTGGGAAACAAGCCATGACATCCTGGCACTTGGAATATGTACAGACACCAAGATCGCCAAGAAAGACAATAATAAGATTCAGGATCCTATTGGCCTCATATGAAATCCACCTCTTTTCAAAAACTCCAGTTTCATGGGAAGTCTGGAGACTTCAGTCATATAAACTAGCTGCAAAAATGTAAAGGACTGAACACATACTGGAAGATCTTTGATCATTATCACCAATGGTTACCAGAGATTGAACCTCATGGGTGATCAACGAGGAGTAATAAAGTTGAATAGTCATAATAGGAAAATGCAGGGGCAGACCCTGGGAGAGGAAATTTGGAAACAATTACCAAAGTAACCATTCCATTGGGAGGAGCAATCCATTATGAAGTAACCAAGAGAAACCCCTGCAGACATATTTGAAGAGTGGTTAAAAATAGTCACTGGAAGACTACAGTCATCAATCTGACTCACCAATGGCCACCAGGACACTTAATGGAACCATATAGAAATTGAAGAACATTACTGGATGACTAACTTTCTGAGAATTAAGCATGGTTAAAGATATCATATTATGGAATACACACTCCATAAGATATACAAGTCCCAAGAATCGAACAATTCCAATAGCTCTTTGAATATAAATAGAAGTTCCCTGGTAAATCCTTGGAACATCAGGAGTGCCCAGGCACAGCAGGGCAGCTGACAGGATGGTATCCATATTGGATAAAATCTAAGGATGTTTGAACAGATTAGGATAGTATAGATTAGCTATAAGAATCGCTCTTGTAAAAATAATTCTGTACAACTCCTTCTAACCGATCAATAAAAAGCTCAGTCAGTATGACTATTAAAATAATAATAAAAAAAAATACTTATAATAAGTTAACTATCTACAGTAATGATCTATAGGCCATTATTTTATTAATTAGAGAAATTATTCAAATTAATAAAGGAGCAAAATAGCATTCTCTAGGTTGTATTTAGAGAAATTATTTTTTCGATAATAAGTGAGTCAGTATATGAAAGTCACAACAATTTGTAAATACCTAACTTATATACAATAAAGATATGCCATACTGACCTGACTATGGGTTAAAAAAAAAAAAAAAAAAAAAAACTTATGATAAGTTAACTTTAGCATTAAAATTAACTAAAGTATCTTTGATCTTTGAATATCTTGTAACTAAATAAGATCTTGATTAAAGGTGACTAGATAATTATCATAGAATGAATGGAATTTTTTTGAATTATTTGAGCTTAAGTGATATTACCTCACAATAGTATTGAACTTGAAAACAATATTTGATAACCTAAAAGCACTACTATTATACTATTAATTCACAAGTCTTAAAATTATTTTTAATAATTTATAAATATCTATAAGTTTATAAGTTTATAAAATTGTTTAAAAAAGAATTTGTTTTTTATAAAAAAAACTTTTTTATTTATTTAATTATAAATATAGATAAGTTTATATAAGTAAACTTTAAACCACTGAATTGTTATATTTAAATAAAAATGAATATGATTACTGATATAATTATATAAAAGTTAAATAGAATAAAATAAATCTTATTATTTGAAAATTTGATTTTTTTTATTATATTATTTGAAATATTAAAATAAATTTATTGATATTTTTTTCTTTTATTTATAGTTAGTAATATTGTTTTAATTTGTATATTATAGTTTGTTCAATTTATTTTTTGTAATAACTTTTATAAAATATTCTAATTTTTTATTATTTTCTTGAAAATATTTTTGAATTAGAAGAAGACTGATTCCTTATATTTGTTAAAGAAAAATTAGTTTGCTTTTTAATTTTTTTTTTTTTTAATTTAACCCTTTTTTAGGTTAGTTATGTATGCTTTATTAAACAATTGTAGGCTATATATTATATATGTGTCACTAAAGCTAAATCTTTAACTAACTCACTTTTCAAAATCTTATATTTATTTAGGATTCTAAGTGCAACTTCAGGAGTGATTTATCATTTTGTTAGTAATTCAGGTGGAAATCCTTTCAACTTCTAACATCATCACATATAGATCACTGCATAATATTTTGACAAGGATCAAAACCCAACCACTTCATCCTATATTTAATCCCATTTCTTATAATTTCTACAAAATTTTTGTTTTTACTCTCTTTCACTTCTTCTTTTTATCTTATACTTTTGTAATTAGAATTATTTTGCGGGTTTTGTCTTATTGCTTTCTGGATCTTCTTATATTTTGCTTTTTTATTAATTCTTTGTTCTTGTTTCTATTCAATGATCTTTTCATATCTCACATTCTAGACTTGTTTTCAGATCTGATTGCAAACCTTCTTTTATACTTTTAAAATCTATTTTTTTGCCATTGTTTTTAGCTTCTTTGATTGCATCACCTTCTACTAATCCTGCACAAAAGTTAAGAGTGCTTGAACCAGTTTGTGAGGCTAATTCTATTAGTCTAGAAATCAATTTATCTAATTTATTCTTTTCTCTTCTATTGTCGATTGCTAGTTGTACCATTTTTTCATCTGTTTCTCGCTTACATTCTTGATACAACTTGTCAAATTCTTTAAGAAAAGTCTCAGATCCTTTTTGCCATATACTAGAATCTCAATCTTATGACCAGAACATTCTAATAAGTGTTTTATTATCTCTTGATGCTAATTGCATGCTATATATCTTGCTTGTTTATATAGGTCTGGTCTTCTTATTACTAGCTTGCTTAAGGTAGATAGTTTATTGTTTGTCAATTTAACTAGAAAATTTCTTTTCTGTGAGCTTTTGAAGAAGATATCCATGTATTTCTATCCTTTAACCTATTCTATACTATATCCCATAAGTAGATTTGATGCTTGTGAACTTGATGATACCATTTTGTCTCTGTTCTGTATTGCTGTGTTCATGATAGAGCTATTAATTTTTTATTAATTTATTTGATGAACTATCATATTGGATTATCTACTACTTCTTCTTATTATATAGTTTCTATGGATATCTTGCTTGATTTGAGACTTTTCTATTTTATTGTTGATAGCTTTAATACCTCTTTGATCAGTTGGTCTGTTTTTTCATTTCATGGATTATTAGAGTGGGCTTTAACCTTGGTCAAAGTTAGTTGGACATGCTTTTTCTTTACAAGATCTAGCATTCATACTCATAATGACCAATTCTTTTCTTTTAGCCATCTTTTGTGTATCATCTTTGGATCTTCTTTCTCTAGCTTTTTTTATTTAGAAATGTAGACTTGACTATCTGTGAAGATCTCGACAGTACTATCTATTGGAGCTACTAAAGCTATTGTAATCAGTGCTACCAGTTCTGCCCTTGTGAACGAGAGCCAATTTTTGATTCCTGTCTAAAATTTACTTTCTTTTCCAGCTTCTTCTGTTTGTATTCATGCTGCACTCATTTTTACATTCATATTTCCATGTTTAATTAAGGATCCGTTGGAGTAGAAGGTTAGCTTCTCCTGTGATCCTTGATTGTACTGGAGAATTTCAAGTAGGTGATCTTGATATACTCCTTGCTTAACATTGTCTCTAAGTATTTCTTGTTCCCAATCTTCTATTAATACTTATTCCATTTTTTCAATTTGGTCATTTGTCGGATCCTGGGTTTCTAGGACTATACTCTTGTTTATTATACTATCTAGTTCCAATAGGAAACAAGGAACTTTTGGTGATTGTACTCTTCTAGTATTTTTTGATGGTTTAAGAATAATATAGTATAGATAAAACTGATTCTATTTCTATATTACATTCATTTCCATTTCTATTGTTTAGTGAGCATTCTGTACATTTAGTAAGAACTATTTCTAGACCATCTTCTGTTTCCTGATAGTTGAAATAATAAATTATTAAAGTACCTTGGCTGTTCTCTTGAATTAGTTTTCCTCATACTATTTATTGATTCTTTTTTTGGACAACTATCCAGATTTTCTTTCATTTATCTCTATCAGGTTCAGGTTTAATACATTTTGGTAGCCACTTTTCTTCTCATCCCTTTTTCAAAATGTTGTGAGATCTTCTATACTTTCTTTAGTTATAGTTCTTAGTAGAATATTATACCATCCTAGGATAGGGCTTTTGCTAGTATACTACATAAATTGAATTATTCTCTATTTTCTGAACTTTGTGAAGTTTTGATTTAGCAGCCTGTTTATGTACATTAACCTATTATTTTGCAAAAATAGTATTGCTTTCTATATTTTTCTACTGTTAGGTATTCTTGAATTGAACTGTTGCCTTTGATCTATTCAAAAATATCATTTCACTTCCAGCTCTGGAAAGTTAGTTCCAAGTCTTTAATCAACTTTAGAACTTGCAATGTAAAATTTCTTTTATCTTCAAGATAACCTAGGAATTTATATGAAAGAAGATTATAGGGCTTCCAGTGTTTATTTGGCACTTGTTTCAATTTGATGATTGTAGTAAACCCTGCTGGATTCAGATCATTTATTCTATTACAGAGTCTGATTATTTGATTTTCATTTGAAGCATTCATATACTTTTGAGATTGTATATCTTTGAATAGTGAATCACACTATTGGAAATGGATCTACATAAGACTGTTTTATTCTTAAAGAGCTTATGATATGCTGCTGTCAAGTTATTGCATATTTTCCAGGACAATATACTATACTGCATTCTAAACTCTATTCTTGAAATTAATATTCTATTTAATATATAAAGGGCTTGCTTATTGATCAATTTCTGGTTTTTGAGGACTCTCGTAACAGTATTAATTTTTTTAGAATCCTTTCTTTAAGTTTGATTGCAGTTTTCTGGTTGCCTGTCCATATTCTCAGGAATCTTGTTTGCTTTCTTTTATTTAATTCTCTAACCACTTCTTTGTTGATTCCTATATGAATTAGTTTACTTTTTAATTTTTAAGTATTATCATAATAGTTTAATAAATTAATTTAAAAATATAATCTTATATTTTTTTAACAATAAAATAATTTTTTATTTTTTTATTATGTTGTAATATTGATTTAATAGAGAAAATATTTTTCTTATAATCAAAAATTTTCTTTATTTTTAATTTATAATATAATTCATAACTTTTTAACTAGAGCTAGTATTGCTATTATAAACTTTTTTAATTAGACTTATTAATTTTATATAATTGTTTAATATATTTTAGATTTTCAATATTTTTAGTAATTAGTTTATTATAATAATATTTATTAATAAATTTATAATAATATTTAATAATTTTATAAATTTTTATATAATAATAAATATACATATATATAGGGGAAAATCAATAAAATTATCAAAAAACTTAACAACAAACACACATTTTCAATCGATCCTCCAACCAAACCATA
This sequence comes from Acaulospora colombiana, assembly GCA_910592055.1. NCBI lineage: Eukaryota > Fungi > Glomeromycota > Glomeromycetes > Diversisporales > Acaulosporaceae > Acaulospora > Acaulospora colombiana. The sequence continues at coordinate 16,328 of CAJVPT010002702.1, forward strand.
TAATGCAACAAACGTCACGGCATGGATCAATAACATCAAAACAACAAAGAACATACAAAAACAAATTCTAAACAAAGTATACAAGAACAAACAAGCAGAATCGATCAAAGAAAGAATCCAACAAAGACAGGCTTACTTCAGCTCAAACAAAAAACAAATGATCAGAAACTTGCTAGACGATCCAAAAAAACACATAACACTGGACAAAATTATTACCAACCAACCGAACGAAGCCATTATCACAGACCCAGATGAAATCAAGCAAACAGTCAGCACACACTTCTGTAAATGGACCAGCAAACGGAACATCAAGGAAATCGACAACACTAGATGGGAAAACGAATACAAACCGAAACAACACATCCATGCAGAGTGGTATGCAGATACAATCGTTCCCATAACAACAGAAGAAATCCTCAATATTCTTAAAACACGATCAACAAAAACAGCACCAGGGCCAACAGGGATACCATACATCGCACTCAAAAAACTGACCAAAGAATCACTACACTTCCTCACAGACCTCTTCAATGATATATTAACCCAAGGCACAGTTCCCAAAGAATGGAAAACAGGTAACATCTACCCTATCCCGAAACCCAAACCTTGGGAAAATGACAT
>CAJVPT010002703.1:0-16946 GCA_910592055.1 Acaulospora colombiana
AATCTTAACATTTTCCTTAAAACAACTTGAAGGTTTACCTTAAAGAGTTATCTACACTCTCTCTTTCTTGTTTACAATTCCCTTTGATTATAAACTTGGCTTCCAGTGGCCTAAAAATCAAGTAACACCTTTACTGCTAAAGACAAGAAAGCTTCTAAAGAAAGAAGAACCAATAGTGAAGTATCTGAAGGCCTTATCTAGCTTTGTTGAGAATATAAGAGATGCTGTATAGTAAAAAAAACTTATTTTTTTCCCTTTTTTACTACTGCTTCCTCTTAGAGCTACCACTTTCATGGCTTTCTGAGAAATTTTGCCTATCTCAGTTTGATCCTGAATTTTAAATAGTACAAACTCTCATCAAATCTGATTGGCTAACAAGAAACACATTGGTTGTCAGAATGTAAACAAGCTTCTATTGACCATATTCACGTGTTCTGATGAGACACTGTTTCTTAATATGTCAATGAATATCAAGAAAGAGAATAATCTTCAAGAAAACTATCTACTGCCATTAAGGAAAATAAGAAGAACAAAATGCTTAAGAAAATATAAAATGAAGACAAAACCTTGAAAGTGTATCATCTACTTATACAAGCCTGAAATATTGGGAGACTGGAAGATTTCCTAGGATCGTTTGTACTAATCGAAAAATGAAATCACTAGTAGGAGGTGTCATTATTGGCATAGTGGATCAACTTCTCCAAATGGTAGTACTCCAAGAACAACATTTATTAAAGCCAGTGAAGGCGCATGCCAAAAAGACCAAAATTCCTTTTCTAGATAGGTTATCACAATAGGTAAGTAAGAACAAATTCACTGGATGACAAAGGCTTCATCCCTCGTATCCCTCCCTATAGCTCCTTCCTTCCCAACTCTCTTCAACCCTAGTTCTAGACACTCACGAAAATTCCTTTGACTTGTCTGGTTACTTGAAAAAATATCAAAAGAAGTTTCAATATAAGTAGGGTAAGGCAAGACATAGGATCAAAATTGGAAGACACAAGAACTACAACATGAAAGTACTGAAAGCAACTGAGGAACAGACATTGTGCTCTCGACTGATGAAGTTCTCAAAGAGTATCCAGCCAATAATACAGAAGTGGTAGTAATAGCGTGATCTCGAAGGTCGACTTTATAATGAATTACCAATCTCCCTCTCTTGCCAAGTCCTTTCAAGATGTGAGCAGAACTCTCTTCTCTATTGATCCTTGTATAGCTATTGTTTTCAATTATTTCTCTTAACAGTAGACAATTGTTTGAAAAGATTTGTATATGAACACACATCCCCAGTATTGGGTTAAGCTAGACAAATTAAATTTGATACACACATTACCCCCCCTTTTTAAAAATTTTATATTGCCCTAATGGTTCCTTTATTAGGTTTCTATTTGAATATGGCTTAGCCATGAGATGGTTTCTTAACCTATCATTAGTTTACTAGCTTATTAATGGTTTTCTTTTAATCAGATGTACCTATACAGTAATACTTCACTAATAAACTTGATCAAGCCAGCTTAAAAAAAAAAAAAAAAAAGAAATTAAGACATAATATACAGTATGTAAATTTTATAATTTTTGATCGTATAATTAACAATTTAAAAATTGTTAAAGTTGAAAATTATATAAAATTTTTATTATATACTATCAAAAAAAAAAAAATATATACAGTATATATACTGTATATATATTATTTTATTATAATGCATTTATAGATGAGTACACTAATTTTACCAAATAAAGATTTCGCGAATTACGCCTACGAGGCAAAAAAAAAATAATAATAATATCACGCGTTCGTAAACTGTCTAGTCGCATATGAAAGTTGTCCCCCGCTACGTAAATGATAATCATTTGTGCACGAGGAATCGATCTTGATACGCAAGCGTAAACAAAAGAAAAAAAAAATGCTCGTCTTACTGGGAAATCCTTCTCTTTCGGCGTTCAAGGCGAAGGCTCTATTGAAAACAATTCAAACTTACGTTCCAGAAATTGATTCCATAAACGCAGTCTATGTTCATTTTGTGAAACCACTTAATGAAGAAGCGTTAAATATTCTGAGTGATCCGGAATCTGCTCAAAGAAAAGTTCTCGATAGTTTATTAGATTATGGAAATTCCATTAATACTTCCGAAGCTACAGAAAAAAACTATAATGATAACATCGAAAAAATTAGAGAGTTGTTAACATCGACAGCTAATTTAATATCCGAAACTCATTTTTTCCTTGCGATACCTCGACCAGGAACCATATCGCCATGGTCGTCAAAAGCTACAAACATTGCACACATGTGTAACTTGGAACACTACATAGAACGTATTGAACGTGGTGTCGCTTATTTATTAGGTACAGAGAATTTAGTTGATATGCGTCATGTCATATCTGAGAAACTTGAATTATTTGACCATCATTTGCATGATCGTATGACGCAAATTCTTACAAGACACATTCCTTCTTCTGAAACGATATTTAAACATGGAACTCTGGCACCATTAAGATTCATATGCTTGATCGGAGATGACAACCAATCGGGCATAGATCACAATGTGGCAAAAAAGAAACTGACAGCGTGGAGCAGAGAGCATGGACTAGCATTGACTGATGACGAGATCGATTATCTTGTGGACGCATTTGCGAGTGGTGATCCAGATTATTGCTTGAGAAGAAATCCGACAGATGTTGAGCTTTTCATGTTTGCCCAAGTCAACTCGGAGCATTGTCGGCATAAGATTTTCAATGCGGAATGGGAGATTGATGGAGAGAAGAAACCATATTCATTATTTAACATGATAAGAAACACTCACAAAACTCACCCGGAACGCACCATCTCCGCTTACTCCGACAATGCAGCAGTTTTACAAGGATTCAGAGCCACCAGATTTGCTCCCAATATTGGCAAGCAATTTGAATACACATCAGAGGAAGAGGATGTGCATATGGTTGCAAAGGTGGAAACACATAACCATCCAACCGCTGTTTCCCCTTTTCCTGGAGCAGCTACAGGATCGGGTGGAGAAATTCGAGACGAAGGATCAGTGGGGCAAGGTTCGAAGCCAAAGGCTGGTTTAACAGGTTTCAGTGTGTCGAATCTTCTTATACCTGGATTTATTCAACCCTGGGAAGTTGATTTTGGAAAACCGTATCATGTTGCATCCGCCTTAGACATTATGATCGAAGCACCTCTGGGGAGTGCGTCTTTCAACAATGAATTTGGTCGACCTAATATTACGGGTTACTTTCGTACATTTATTCAACAAGTCTCAACATCTGATGGCAAAAGTGAAATTCGTGGTTATCACAAACCCATCATGATTACTGGCGGCGTTGGATCCATTAGACCGAATCATGTTCTTAAGAAGAGAATTACACCCGGCGCACACCTGTTTGTGCTAGGCGGACCTGCAATGTTAATTGGACTTGGTGGTGGGGCAGCCTCATCGATGGCCAGTGGTTCTAGCACGGCCTCTTTAGACTTTGCATCCGTGCAACGCGATAATCCTGAAATGCAACGTCGTTGTCAGCAGGTGATTGACGCTTGCACTTCGTTAGGTGACTCTAATCCCATCCAGTCGATCCATGATGTTGGAGCTGGCGGGTTGTCTAACGCGTTGCCTGAGATCGCGCATGATAGTAGGCTAGGGTGTACAATAAGATTACGAGATATTCCTAGTGTCGATCCGAGTATGTCGCCAATGGAAATTTGGTGTAATGAGGCTCAAGAAAGATATGTATTAGCGGTGGCTCCGGAAGATATTGAGATATTCAAAGACATATGTATTCGCGAAAGATGTATTTATGCGGACATTGGGATAGCCACAGAGAAACAAGATTTAATATTACAAGATTCTCTATTGAATGTCACACCTGTTGATATACCGATGTCTATCTTATTCGGTAAACCACCGAGGATGTCTCGAAGAGCAAAAACGATAAAGCCTGTGTGTACACCTTTCGATACAAGCCTAAAAACTTATCTTGATTATAAAATTCAATCGGAAATGCTTAGAGATGCAATATCTCGAGTAATCCGCCTACCTACAGTGGCTTCCAAATCTTTTTTAATAACCATTGGTGACCGTAGTATCACCGGATTGGTCGCTCGCGATCAAATGGTTGGACCATGGCAAGTACCTGTTGCTGATGTGGCTGTCACAACGTCGTCATATGGTGTCGAAATCATCACGGGAGAAGCTATGTCCATGGGAGAGCGAACTCCAATTGCACTAATTTCGCAAGCTGCGTCTGCACGAATGGCTGTTGCGGAAATGATTACCAATATCGCAGCAGCAAATATCGAATCAATTTCTCATATACGCCTTAGCGCTAACTGGATGTGTGCTGCAAATCATGATGGTGAGGGATCAGGACTGTATGAGGCCGTAAAGACAGTAGGCTTGGATCTTTGCCCTGCTTTGGGAATTAGCATCCCAGTCGGAAAAGACTCAATGTCGATGAAGATGAAGTGGAAAGGATGTGATGATGAACGAGAGGTCACGGCTCCTTTGAGTTTAATTGTCTCCGGATTTGCACCTGTGACCAGTGTTCATAAAACACTGACCCCTCAACTGAGAGCAGATACTAAAGAAAAAACCGTTTTAGTATTCTTAGACTTAGCCAATGGTAAACAGAGAATTGGTGGCTCGGCGATAACGCAAGTTTACCAACAAACCGGGGATGAGGTACCAGATGTGGAAAGTACCGACATTATGAAAGCATTCTTCCAAGGTATCCAAAATGCGAACGAATTTATATTAGCATATCATGATAGGTCAGATGGTGGTTTGTTCGTCTCCATTGCCGAGATGTCGTTCGCTGGTCATGTGGGAGTCAACATAAACCTCGAGAAGATTGTTCAAGACAATGATTTTATCAGAGCACTTTTCAACGAGGAGCTTGGCGCTGTAATACAAGTTAGTCAACGAAACCTTGTGAAAGTAGAGCACATATTTAAAGAGGCGGGATTTCCTCTCAATCATTTGCACAATATTGCCGAGGTGACCGGTGAAGTTCAAGATATCTTGATTAATTTGGGTGATCACGAGCTATTCAAAATTTCTCGAGTCGAACTGCAACGTATGTGGTCCGAGACCTCTTTTCACATGCAGTCCCTGCGTGATAATTCTGCATGTGCACAGGAAGAATTCGATAGTATATTGGATATCAATGATCCGGGTCTACAGTATTCATTGACATTCGATCCTTCTGAAGATGTTACCTCACCATTCTTAAAGTCACCAGAGTCTTCCAGACCAAAGGTAGCAATACTTCGTGAACAAGGTGTGAATGGCCAAACAGAGATGGCTTTCGCATTTCACCTTGCCGGATTTTCAGCAATAGACGTTCACATGTCTGATATAATTTCAAGTAAAACAACGTTAAAGGATTTTAAAGGAATCGTTGCCTGTGGCGGATTTTCGTATGGCGATGTGCTAGGAGCAGGTTCTGGATGGGCGAAATCAGTGTTGCTACATTCAAACGCTCGAAGAGAATTTGCCGAGTTTTTCAATCGTCAAGATACGTTTGCATTGGGTGTATGTAATGGATGCCAGTTTATGAGTCAGTTAAAAGAATTGATTCCTGGTGCTGAGGACTGGCCGTTATTCAAGAAAAACAAATGTGAACAATTTGAATCTAGAACCAGTTTAATAGAAATCATTTCAGAACCGAGCGATAATGATTTCTCTAATGCTATAACAGCAACAAAACCTTCAATTTTCCTAAGAGGAATGCATTTGTCGATACTTCCAATTGCGGTCGCTCATGGTGAGGGCAGGGCGGAATTTTCTAGTGAGGAACAAATGAAGCGATTGATATCAAACAACCTTGTTGCACTGAGATACGTAGACCATTACAAAGACCCAACGGAAATTTATCCGTTTAACCCGAATGGTAGCCCACTGGGAATCACGGGGGTGCAGACCCCGAATGGAAGAGTGTTGGCCATGATGCCACACCCGGAGCGCGTGTTACTGAAAAAATCACTTTCGTGGTATCCGGTGGACCAAGGAAAAAACTGGGGTGAAGCAGGGCCGTGGTTGAGAATGTTCAGAAATGCTAGAGTTTGGGTTGGATAATTCTGACTCAGCTTATTAATTTGATAATAAATACTTTTATACTGCACATGCATGTGTCTTATTATCCTTGCGAATAAATTCTTATGAATGCAAAGTATTTTGTACATTTACTAATTGACTAGGTATTGACAAAAATTCTTTTTCAAAAATGTGTAAATATATTAACTTCATTAATGGCTTTGAATAAAAAGTAATGATCAAATTATTGACGATAAGAATGCACCAGCTTAGACTGTTATATCACATTTTCTGTATCAGTATTTTTGAAATAAGTACATAGTATAGTAGAAACAAAGTATCAATATACTACAGTATATCTAGTATTTTGATTTACTTGTATACATGGTAAAGATAGTAAGATGATAAATAAATAAAGCATAAGTTTTGTCAATAACAAGGTACCAATACATATTGTATAGTTAATAAAAGTGGTGAAACAAATATATAGGAGAAATACGAGTGGCAGGAGGCAAATCAATTAATAAAAGTAAATGTAAAAACTTTAATTATATAAATAATTAAAAATATACAGTATATTCAATTGAATAGTATATGGCAAACAAAATTAGAAAAACTTTTTCTACTAATTTTCTAATCATATATAAAAGTTTTTAAATTTCCTAATTAATAAAGTTTTATTGCTATTACACTTTCTCTTTTGTTTATAAATCTTTTTAATCAAAAAATTGGCTTCTGATAATAAAAAAAAAGTTAAATAACATCTTTACTATTAATAGCAAAAATGTTTTTAAAGAAAAAAAGTCAACTATGAAATACTTGAAGATAGTGTTCACAATTTTGATCTGAATCTAATTGATCTGTAAATCAGATATGAATCAGATCGAATCAAATTATCAAATTTTAAATTTATCAAATTATCAGATTCAAATTGGATTCAGATCAAACTTGATATAATTCTGATCAGATATGTACCAATTCACATAAATTGTTATATAATTATTTAATTTTATTTAAATCGAACTATCTAGGAAGTTAAAATTAAACTATATAAGAAATTAAAATAAGGATTTTTTTTTAAAAAAATAATATAAAAGGTATTTTCAATATCGATATTGTCATGGCTAGTTAAACTATTATTTTTATCATATGCAAATTGTATGCTATTAAATGAGTTTTCATATTCCATTTTTAAAAGAAATAAATTAGTAAAAGCAAAAGATACAATGAAAGTAATTAAGTAGTAAAACTATAATATCACAAAGAAATATTTAAAAAATCATCAAGAAGAGCAAGTATTGAATTTTTTTTTAATTTGCTAATATAAACAATTTATCAGAATTGGTCTTAATTACTTTAACAATTTCTAGAAGTAAAGTATGGAAACACTTTACAAGAAGTACAAGTTTTAAAGAGGACAAAAAGGCTACCTATAAATATTACAGGATGATATATACTTGTAGTATTAGTAGTACTTCTAATCTAATGAAACATCTTGAAAAAACTCATCTAATAAAATTAAATATAATAACTGGCAACACTGAAATTGCCAATTTTTTTAAAACAAAGGTAATTTCAAATAATTTTTAAATTTTAAAAAAAAATATCATAAATTTTTTGTATTTATATATAGTAAATATACAACTTATCAAAAATGAAAAAAAAACTTGTTTAATGGATCATTATTAACCAACAATCTTTTACAGTTATCCAAGAATTGACTTTTTTTGTTTTCATACAAACATTAGTACTAGATATAAAAATACCATCAGCTATTTCTATTAAGACCTATATAATAGAATTTATTTAAATAATAAAAAAAAAATTCAAAAAATATTACAAGAAATAGAAAGTCATATTTCATTTACACTTGATATTTGGACATCAGTTTTAATGAAAACATTTTTAGACATAACTGTCCATTTTATTGATAAAAATTGGAAAATATAGAGTATAACAATAGACTTTATACAATTGTAGAAATCCATTCGAGTGAAAGTATTAAAGAAACATTTTTATCATATTTAAAAAAATTTATGATTCAAATGAAAATAAATTTATTTATATATTTAAAATAAATATAATAGAAGACTAAAACAGTTTATTTAATTTTAAAGATACTGGAAATTACAACTGATAATGCTACAAATAATATTGCATTTGCTAAATTGATAAAAGAATGGAGTAAAACTCAAGCAATATCTTTTAGTGCAATAGAAAACTATTTATGATATTTTGCACATGTTATTAATTTAAGTGTACAAGAAACTTTCAATATCTTAGAAAAAAATTTAAAACAAGTAAGCTTATACAGTATATACAGTATATGGGTGTTTTTTTTTTTTTAATCCACAATTATACCACTTTGATATGTCTTTATTGAGATATTGAGAAATACCTAAATATTTTACAGACTTTCACAAAGCAACTAACTCATCATTATACATTATTAGTTGAAGGATTATACTACTTAAAAAATATGAGGAGTTCACTAAGCTAATTTGAACTAAACAAAACTAAGTCTAAACTAGATACTCTAAGTCAGATTTAGGGAATAATATTTCACTCTTCTAGTAGCTTGATATAGTATCTCTAAGTCAACCAGGGCCATTGTCAACAGTTAGTCACTATTGATTATTCTGAAAAATGATGAATTACTAAAGTTGACACTAGGAAAAAAGAGAAGGGGGAATATAATTTAAAGTCCTTCAAAAGGTTTTTGCTTCATTTTACAGTTTTCTCTCAAAAGAGGTTTGCCTAATTGGAATATTTATGATTCAGAAACATGATATAAGAGAGATTTTGATGAATATATTTTCTAAGTTTCATGATATTTGAGAAACTTAGCTATTTCTGAAAGTGACTTCAAGAAGAATGTTTGAGGAACTTTTTCTTCTACCGATATATAGATTCACTTATCTCTAGTGAAGCCAACACCATATTACAGAAGAGTTTGCCTAATCAGAATAAAGAAATCATTTCAAAAACTTTGCCTGATCAGGATAGAAGCTTGGAGACCTTAGCTTTTGTTCAAAAAAGTCTTTTTATTACTTGAGAAACTTAATGAGAGATGGAAGTTAAATCTTTTATTTCTATCAGTCGCTTGCCTTTCAGTATCATAATTGTTTCCTGGAAGTTAAATATATATGATTGGAGGGAACATTTTTTTTAAACTTTCTTTTCTACATCAACAATAATGTATTGAGACATGTAAGTATGATCAATAGGAGCTTGTTTACTTTTCTTGAAACCAACGTGTTTCATGTCAGCCAATCAATCACCTTTGATAAGGATTTGTGCTATTCAAAATTTAGGGTCAAACTGAAATAGGCAAAATTTTTCAGAAAACCATAAAAGTAATAGCTCTAAGAGGTCCAACAGTAACTGGAAGGTAAAAAATAAGTCCTTATGTTATCAAAAATCTCTATATACTTCTTGCTTCAAAGGTGAAGAAGGTCTTTATATACTTCACTATTGATTTTTTTTTCTTTGAAAACTTTCTTACCATTAATATCAAAGGTATTACTTGACTTATTTTTGATTACCAGAAGTCAAGTTTTTGATCAAAGAGGATTGTAAATAAATAAAAGAAGAGTAGAAATAGCTCTTTAAATCACTCTTCAAAGTGTTTTAAGAAAAACATTAAAGACTTTTTTAGCAAAAAAGCAAAAACTTCTTGCGAACATCTTTTTTATATATGGTTAGAGGATCAGTGGAAAGAGTTTTCCTTTTATTTAGATATTTTAAATATGGTATATATAGTATATAGTTTTTGATATTTACTAATTTATTTATATATAGTTATGAAAACTGGTTGTAAAAATATGATCATCATCTCATCGACTAGAAAAATTAAATGATACTTGCAACAAATAGAAACTTTAAAACCTATTTGAGATGTAGAAACTCAATAGAATTCAATATATAACAGATTTGCATATACTATGCAGCTAAAAACAGTATGTTTATCTCATATTATTTAACATTTATTTAATATAATTTTAACAGTTTACTATATATTTGTAGGCAATTAAATATCTTATGATATCAAGTCAAAAATTATAAAACTATGCATTTACAATTTTTTTTTTTTTTAATAGGCTCATACCTAACTTTATTGAATCCCAAATTACAAGTTTATATTATGCAAAGTATGAATATATGGATGTATATTTGAGGAAGATAAAAATAACAATAAGCTAAAGATATTCTAAAGTAACTTTGAGACTTATTGCCCTTTTTTTTGCCAAAGAAAACCAGTATCCCTAGAGCATGTTAGTATCATAAAATGAAAATAAAAGAAATAAAAAAAAATTGTATAGTCATGTGAAATGTATTGATCTGGTTTCTTGATGCATACTTGTCTTGTTTAAATTCCTCTTATGAAAGGTATGGAGAAAACCTATCGAGTCTTTTACGGAAATAAGGTGGAGACTAAAGAGGAGACTATACAGTTTTAAGGCTTATGGGGAGGGAGTAGTCAAGAAGACCCAGATAGTATATTGATATCCACATTATTTACTTGAAAGTCTTCCAATATATCGTCAATTAAATCCATTTCTATCTAAATAGAAGTATACTTATCCATCTGTTACATCTTATTTCAGATTTAATTCCTTATATGAAGAATAGCACCTAGCCTTGTAATCAATATATCCTGCTAGTGACTATTGGTACTAACAATCAATGAGGATTTTCCAGACATTTTAGCTGGCTCGCACGTCACTGCTGACATTTTTGAACTCGAGATTTGATTGGTGTAATGATGTTAACCTTCCAGTTTTCCAGTTCAGGATTCTTTGAATATAGAATGAAAACTTCCTGGATTACTTTGCACATAAGCTTTATTACTGAGTGTCCTTAATGACTCTATACTTTCTCTAATTTAGACTTTCCGGGCAGTAGAGGTTGGAACCTATCTGACATACAATCAGGATATAGATAGCTCTGACTTGAGAAAAGATCAATTGAGCATCTTGTGACCTTTATCATATTTGGACAGACTTTTTCTTATATCCAATAATGTGTTGATACCATGTCCTGTATTCACCTATGTTAGACAAAATGACTTATGATGGACCCCAAGTTCTTATAGAGCTAAGAAAATGCATTTAGACATGTGAGGTGGCCAATAGAAGCTTGTTTATTAATCTTGTCTAACATATTTTATGTCGACCAATTAGAGTTGGTGAGATTTGTGCAACCCGAAATTTCAGGGTCAAACTGAGATAGGCAAAATTCTCTAGAAAGCTGTAAAAAAGATAGCTTTGAGAGGACACAACACCAGTCAAAGGGTGGAAAATTAAGTCCTTTGACTGGTTTTAACCTTTGTTATCTCCATTATAACTAAGAGGTGAAAGATACTTCACTGTTAGTTCTTTTCCCTTTAGAAACTTTCTTGCCATTGGTAGTAAAGGTGTGAGTTGAACTTTGCAAGTCACAAGAGTTCAGTTTATTCAAAGGAGATTGTAGACAAGAGGGAAGGAATGGTGAGAAAGTTCTAAGAGAACTCTTTGGATTGGTTTAAAGAAAGTAGTAAGACTTTATTAGCATAGAAGTATTAAAACTTCTTGCAAATATCTTTTTTGTGTGTGGTCAGAAGATCAGCAGAAAAAGTGTATGTAATTCCTATATATTTACAGATAGTGATTGAAATATATTTAAACAAATAACAAAATTTTTCAAGTATTTTTATGAAGCAACTACAATGGCATTAGCATCAACATATTCAATACTTTCTATTTCAATTTCATTATATAATATTTTAATTGACCATTTGAAAGATACTATTGACAATAATAGGATTAATTCAAATATTAAAGAAGTAGCAAGAATATATTAGGATAAAATTTTAAAATACTATAACAAAACAAATAAAATTTATATACTAGCAGTTGTTTTAGATCTGTGATTTAAAATAAAATATTTTGTTGGAAATGGCTGGAGAAATTTAATTAAAGAGATAATAAAAATATAAATATATTTATTATATTTATACTTATTTATAATATAACTTGCTAATATTAATATTTTTTATTTCTAGTGTTAATGATATTTTTCAAGAATATGGAGAACTAAATTCAAGAACTGTAGAAGCTACCAAAATGAGTGAGACATATAATACAATTAGGGCAAAATTATTCAAGTGATGATATATAGAAAACCAAAATGAATTATAACTATATTTTTCATTACCTCAAATAACAGAGAAAATAGATTTTTTGAAATGGTAGAAAATAAATGAACAACAATTTTTATATTTGATATGTATTGCACATGATTACTTAGAAATATCTGCAACTAGTGTATCTGTGGAACAGGTTTTTTTGACTAGCAAAAATTTAATTACTGATAAAATAAACTGGCTTTAAATAAAACAGTAAAGGTATACATGTGTTTAAAGTTATGATGACAAGAGTCTCAGCAAGCAGCGATTAAAATTTTACTTGACATGTAAATTTTGATATTATTTATATATAAAATAGCATTTAATATATTAAATAAAAAACTTATCAGCTCTAATTATAGTCATTAAAGTTATATTTATTGGAGTTTAAAATAGAATTGTTTTATTGAAGAAGCAATTGTTAAAACAGATAATTTCAAAGTAGGTATTGTTATCATAAATATTAAAATTACAAGTAGGAGTAATATAATTGTTGGCCTGATGCAAGCATTGTAATTATTAAAAATTGTAATTGTTAAAAATCGCAATTTTTAAAAATTGATAATATAGTAGATCAATATTATAAATATAAATATAAATCTATATAAAATCTGAAATATGCGATTAGATGTGATCAATTTATAAAAAATAATAATTGGTTTATAAAAAAAATTGTAATCGATTTTATTGTTACTGCTAAACAGTTCCTTCTACCAACTAGTATAAGCAACACACTAGCTGCCCTTATATTTTTGCCAACTTGTTATAGCTTTTGCTTGATATATATATATGTTTTTTTTAATTTTATATTTTATCAGCCATTTAATAGTTAGCTTTAACTTTGTTAATTCCCAATCACTTCATCTATCAATCTACAGTCGACCACAAGTTTTACATTCTATAATCACAGATAAGCAATATTTTGTTGATACTGTATATGTTGTTGCTATTATTTTATTCTTGTTAATACTAACTATAACATTTGCTTTCGTTTCCCAGTTTTTCGATTCCAGCTATAATCAATTACAAGTCTTTAGCTTATATCATAAACAAGTAAGCAATATTTATCAATACTATAATAATCTACTATTACTTTATTGCTACTAGTATTGATTATAACACTATTCAACTAGTATGAACCAAGCAATATAAGTTAAAAAGCTGCAAAAAATTATTGATTTCTTTCTGCAAAAAGTAAGTGAAGAAATTTTTAAATCAATATGCCCTTTATATTTTGTATTGATTAAGCATGCTATGTGCCTCTAGTGGGTAACCCTGGACTAGTACAAGCAGATCCATATTGATATAAGATAGTACTTGCAAGTATCAATACAACATTAATGTTGTCTCTAGTAAAAAATCCTGAAATAGTAGTCTTTGCTATGTTGGTACTGTAGTAGGAATGGTGCAGCAAGAATGACTTGTATCTCCAGTGGGAAACCCTGGACTAATGCAGATAAGCTTGTTGTCAAACACTACTTGTATATTCTAGTCAATATTATTTATTATCAATATGAAATCCTGGATCAGCATGTAGAATTTTATTGATAATAGACTAATTTTGGCTATCAATTTTTTATTTTGTATTAGCAGGGTATTGTATATATTAAGCTAATTTTAAATATTTCAATTTAGAAACCTTCATTGCTACTCTTCATTTTCTTATATCACAAAAATATAATAATCTATTAAATAGATTGCATTTTAAGTGAACTGATACATCACTTGTTAAATGTTCGCTTGATCATTTCTGACCCTAATATCTAAAGATGGATCCCTAAAGAGGTAGGCAGGGACATAAGTCAAATGTCCCTCATTAGGAAAAATTAAAATTTTTAAATTAATAACTATAAAAAAACTACCCACAATTGTTCTCCATTATCTAAATCATTGATTTATAGTATTTCCTAACCTTTGTTCCTATTAAAGTGAAGAGCTATGAATTTTGTCCCTCAAAAAGTGACATAAATAATCTGTGAAATTTTATATGCTAAATACTTTAGGGACCCATCATTACCCATAGGAACCAGTTTTTTTCCTTTAACCATCTTTTGTGAGTTTGCTTTGAATCTTTTCTTTCTATTGTTTTCCACTTGGAGATACAGGCCTGGCTGTCTGTATAGATTTCCATATTGCTACCCACTGAAACTATTAGAAGTATTGTGACAATTGCTACAAGTTCAGCACATGCTGAGGAGGGCCAATTGTCTACTTCTGTCTGAAATCTACTTTCTCTACCCATATCTCCTATCTAAATCCATGCTGTTCCCATTTTTATTTCTTCCTTTCTATGATTATTGAGCGATCCATCAAAGTAAAAGGTTAGTTTTTTAATATTGGATCTCAGGTTACATTGAAGTATTTTCATTAGGTGGTCCTAATATACTCCTTCTATAACATTGTCTCTAATTATGACCTCTTTCTATCTTTCGATATCTATCCAATTCACTAGATTGATTGAAGCTAAGGTTTGAGGATTTGGATCCATATTAGTAATCTTTCCCATTGTCCCTTCTAGTGATGCCTTGGAGTAGGGAATTGTTAGTTCTTGAGCTCTTCTGGTTGACTTTCTTGTATTAAGATATAAAACTTTATATACATCTTTCATATCTTTCTCTAATATACATCTCTTCTTGTTTTGTACCCTCTGGGTATCCTGGATACCTTGTTAATATCATTGTTTGAGTATTATTATTACTATAGCAGTTGAAGTGTTTGATATTGACTTTGTGTCCTACTTTTATCTATGGTAGTTTTTCTCAGATTACGTGATATCCAGCTTTCTTTGTAATTATCCATAGTTTTTGTCATTTGTTACGGTCTGAATTAATTGCAACATATTCTGGTTTCTACTTTGTCCAATTTTTTTTCCACGTACTCATGAGTTGATTTATCCTATTACTTGGAAGAGTTTTGATTAAAGCTTGAAACCATTCAGGAATGGGACCTTTACTGGTGTATTGAAGTAGTTGAAGCATTCATCAATCCCTAATTTCTTTAGTTGCTTAATTAGTTAGCTGATCTATATACAGCAGTTTATTGTTTTTTAGTGATGGTATGGCTTTTCTATATTCTTCTATTGTAAGGTATTCCTTAATTAAACTATTTTCTTTGCTCCATTCGAAGATTTCTTGCCATTTCCAACTGTTAACGGTCATTTCTATATCTTTAGCCAACTTCATTACTTGAAGCGTGAAGTTTCCTCTATCTGGTAGGTAATTTAAAGAATTGCATATTAATAGATTAAGCAGTTCCCAATTCTTTATCTGTACTTGTTTGAGTCAGATAATTGTTGTGATTCCTACGGGACCAGGATTATTTAGTCTATTACATAATCCTATTATTTGACTTTTTTACTGGAATATCCAGATACTTTTCAAGTTGTGAATCTTTGGGTGATATATTATACTATTAGATATGGATTTATATAGAGTACTTTTGTTTTTGAAGAGCTTTCTATATGCTACCATTAGAGTATTACATATTTTGCAGAGTAGTATACTATGCTGCATCCTGAATTCTATCTTTGGAATTAATACCCTATTTAGAATATACAGGGTTTGTTTATCTGTTAATTTCTTACTTTTAAGAGCTTTGGTCATTACGTTGATCTCTTTTAGCACCCTCTCTTTGAGTTCAATTGCAGTTTTTTGATTTCTAGTCCAGATTCCTAGAAATCTTGCATGTTCTATTATGCTGAGCTCCTTTACCACTTCTTTTTCTATACCAGCCTGGACTTTTTCTGGATAGTGATTAGGATTGTTAATAGTAATTAGAACTGATTTATTACTATTAACTTGGGAATCGTTGACTTTATAGAAGACTCTTGTAGTTTCGAGAATTTCTTCCATATTCTTTTTGGATCTTGCTATCCATATTGTATTATCCATAAAAGCTATAGCTGCATGTCTTGATTCTAGCCTTCTTGTGGTCTGTCCTTTGAGATTTGGGTTCTGTCATAGCAGTGGTGAGATAGTTTTCCCTTGATCGATGCCATCTCCAGCTTTTATGAGTTCTGTGAGATCATTTTTAAAGATGACTTGAAATTTTCTGTCTTGAAATAGGCTCAGTATGATCTTGATAAAACCTTTTGATATTCTGATCCTTTCTATTGCTTTGACTAATATATCCAGACTAATGGTGTTATAGATTTTGGCGGTATCTTGGAAAGGTATCCATAGTTCCTTTTTATTTTCTTTTGCATTTTCACAGATGTTGTTGAGAATTTGAATTGATTTTGATATACTTTCTCCTAGGAGACCTGTGTAATTGGGATCTTTAAAGATGTTATTGACTTTACAGATATTTTCGATTCTATTAGTAAGAATTTTTGTGAAACACTTTCTTATAACTTCCAACAGAACTATTGGTCTTGTGTTTATTAGCTCACACTAGTGATCACAACAGATTGAATCGGATCGGATTTTAACTAGATTTGATCCAATCCGATTTTTATAAATACGAATCGGATATGGATCCAATTCATTTTAAACCGATCCGATCTGATTCGAAACCTTAATAGTTTGATCCGATCCGATTTGAATTCGAATTTGATTTGATTCGATCCGATCTGAATCCAAATCCATTCCGAATCCAAATTCATTCCGAATCCGAATCTGAATCTGAATCGAAATTGAATCTGATTTAGATTCGATGCAAAAATAACTTGAAACTGATTTGGTACATTTTGAATCTGTTTCAAAGCATGTTCCACTATAGCTGCTTTAATTTAACTAAATTAAATTAAATAT
>CAJVPT010002704.1:0-16944 GCA_910592055.1 Acaulospora colombiana
GTTATTTCAGACTCTCTTTTATTGTTAATTATGAGGAGCTCTGACTTCTCTGGGTTGACTTTAACTTGCACGAGGTTGTAGAATGAGCTGGCTAGCTTCAAGATGGCTTCGAGTTGCATTCAGTTCCAGCTATCCATACTGTATTATTCATGTATGCTATAACAAATGTGTTTGTGGTACTTTGCGACATTCGGAGCTGTGCAATGTCATATGTTTTTGTGATGCGTCCATACCCTTGTCTTTTGCTGACCCTGTTTACTAGTGGGTCATAGTAAATGCATTATAGAAGTGGTGATATTGCATCTCCTTGATCGATTCCATTTCTCACATCATATGGGTCTGTAATCCCTACTCCTGTGATAACTGTATTTTTCCTATCCTTAAAACCTTCTATTATAAGGTTTATTAGCTTGTCTGGTAGTTTGATCCTTTTCATGGTCAGTGTTAATGTGACTAGATCCACATTATCATATGCTTTGCTCATGTCTTAAAAAAGAATTCACAATTTCTTGCTGTTTTCTCTTACATTTTCAATGATTGTGTTTATTTCAAAGATAGGTTCCATTGTGCTTATCCTTGGCAGGGCTGCCCAGTTGTGTTCTGACGATATCTCGTGGCTGGTAAATATGTTAGACAGCCTGTTCACCAGTTCTTTTGTGAAAAATTTCTTGATTGACTCCAGAAGTGTGATGGGTCTGACTTTCATTAGATCATTATCCCAGTCATATATCTTTGGGATTGGATAAATAGTTCCTTCCTTCCATTCTTGTGGCATCGTGCCAGAGTGTAGGATTGCGTTAAAGATGTTTTTGACACTTCCAATTGCTTTAGGACCCAGGTGTTGCAATGCTATATATGGGATTTGTGATGGGCCTGGGGCTGATATTTTGCTTGCCTTGGTAATAATATCTTCTATTTCTTTTGATGAGAAATCCATCACTATTTCTGCATACCATTTCTCGTCTACATGTTGGAGGGGTTCATATTCTTTTCTCTATTCCTGTGGCATTTCACATGACTGAGATTGTTTGGTCCAGTTCTCAAAATGTTCTCTCACTCTTGATTTTATCTCATCCTTATCTAGAACTATATCGGGCTCCTCACTGTTCAGAATTAGTTTGTCAAGTTTAATTTTCCTTTTTTCCCTTTCTAAGAAGCTGTCTATCATTCTTTTCTTGTCTGATATGAACCAGGCCATGTGATTTCTGATGGCTTCTTGGATCTTCTTGCTCTTTGCAGCACATAGGTATCTATGCAAAGTGTTTTTCATGTTTTTGATTTCTTCTACTATCAAAACTCTTATGGTTTTAAAGTTTTCTGGTGATGAGTTCTTTGGAAAGTTCTATTCCATTCTTCATTGCTAAGTATTGCATTCTTATCAGGCCTTCCTCTTCTATTTTCCCCAGCTCACCTTCTATGAACAACTTTTTGAGCTGACATAGTCCGATTGTAGAGGTCGAGGCTATCCTATTACATCTGTCTTATTTATTTTGTGAGTGGATTTGTGTTTTCTTAAACTTTCTGATATGTGCACTGGTTGCTCTTAGAATTGATTTCCTTAGTGTATACCATATTTCATTTGTATTCTCATTTGAAATGGTCCCACCTTTGATAACAGCTGTTTTCTTCTCTATCTGTTTTGTCTACTTTTTCTATCATGCTGGTTCTGTGTTCATCCAGTTGTATCTCGTGTTGAATTTTTTTTGTATGTTTCTTTTTTTTCTCAAAAGTGGAAAGGCCAGGTGCATTCTTGCCACTGCAATGCCATGATCACTCTCGTAAAGCTGTTTGTATTTATTCTTGATATCTGCTGTCAGTAGTTCCAGATGCCTGTTCTGTGTTATCCAAATCTGGTCAATTCTACTTGCTATGGATGCATCCATTTCCCATGTGAATTTGCTCCTTTGTGAATTAACTGTGTGAAAAGTATCAATGAATGCATGGTCTTTCATGTCATTGATTAGAATGCTATTTGATGACATTCTGTTCTCAAAATGATGATGCTTGTTTGAAAATCTATCCATGCAGGACATGTCTGTGTCATTTAAGTCTTCTGCAATTATGACTTCCCAATTAGGTTTGTGACTCCTTCTGAGCTATCTCGTTATCAGCTTTTCGAAGCACGATCTCTCTGAGGTCTTCGCTGGGGAATATATGCCTATTATTCTCAAGTACTTCTTGTGGGAGAAGGCCATGTCAAGCATCAGGGCTCTTCCTGTAATAGTTTATTTCTTAACAATTCTTCTTGCCAACTGGTGTTTGAGGGCCACTCCTACTCCCACTCCTTGTTTTTTATTTATGTTGGTCCAGTGATATTTGTATTCATCAGTCTTCCAGTGCTTAGTTACGTGATCACTGCCATTTGTTTCCATGCTTATCACAATATCCCAGTTTTCCCTTTGCTATAACTTTGTTCAAACTATCCTATTTGCTTCTTTGTTGAACCCTCTCATATTAGATGTTGTAATTCTTAATGTTATTCCTATTTTAATTGACTGATTGATTTTCTGAGAATTTGTATTCCTTCCTTATTTGTTTTCATTAGTGTTTTACTTTTTGATGCATCACCCATTATACTTAATACTGGTGTTGAGGTTGTACGTCTGTCAAGGCTCCTATGGCTTTTAATGCTCTTTGCATATTGGTCTGCATATCCTCCATGGTTTTGTTAATTTGTTGCTGTCTTTCACGAATGTCTGTCGTGTCTTGAGTTTGGAATGAGGTTTCAAGATTACTTGAGTTTTTTTTTGTTATTTCCTCCTCCTCCTTATCTTCACTATCCATAGTGTGTTCCATTTTGTCATAATACTCCTGATTGTATGCTTCAAGGTTTGTGACCCTCTCGTCAAGATCCACTCCTATTTCTTTAAGACCTGCAACTTCACTTTGAATCATCCTTAGTAGCTCCACAATTCCTCTGATGTCTTGTGGTTGCTATGTATATTTCTGCTGACTCTGAGGTTGCTTCTATCGATTTTGTCGAATGCGTTCCTACATCATCTGATCTTGTCGATTGCTGTTGGCTCGTGCTGCTGCTATATATGATGTTAGTTTGGCACCTCCCTTGTTGTGTGAGACCAAGGATGTTCGGAGGCTACCCGTCTTCGCTGGCTTGAACTTGCTATAGATTTGTTCATATTTTTTTGTTTGGGTGTGGTTGAACTCTCACTATTGTCGCCTTCATTTTTTGATTGGGCATCCTTTAACAAGATTAGTTGTTGCATTGCAAATTGAATACAAAGGTGTGTTAATAGACACCAAGGATATCTCTGTTTCATCGAGAATATAGATCGAGTCTTTCGTAGCAAAGTAAGTCTTCTCTTGTTTCAAAACTTATCACTGCAAACTTTTTTGGTTGGTATCTAGTTGAGCAAGTATGTGGTATGTAGCACGTGCGTGCATTTATCTCTCCTAGAACTTGTTTGAGGTTCCATGCCATAGTGCCTGGTGGTAAGTTGACCAATTTGGCCGCTATACTATATCTTTACTTCATCTGATCGATAGACTAGTAGGCATCATTTATTCTGACTGCATCCTTTTTAATGAGAGTACTGTATTGCTTGACTAGTGATTCTTTGACTGATTTCTCTTTGAAAGTAATTGTGGCATACTGCCACAAATTTTGAGTTTTCATACTGATTCCCGATATATTGCCAAATTTGGTGAAATACTGTCTCACTTTCAGGAGTTTTGTGTTTAGGGGTATGTCCCAGATTACTATGAATTTGCCTTTCTTGATCAATTGTCTGCTGATCTGCATGTATGTGAGCTTATTGTCACCTAAATTAGGTAATGCCATTCTCGTTGCATTATTTGTCACTTGTTGATCTCCAAATGTCACGACAATTCGTGTCTCCTCTTTGCTGTGTTCACTGCAGATTGCAATGAGCCCTGGTGAAGAGTTGAGGGCCTTGGTTAGATAAAGGATTTTTGTGTTATTGTTCAACCCTGAGGTAACATTGGCATCAATGCCTATTTTAAAATATTCTCTTCCATATTTGATTTCTGGATTGACTGGTGTCCTTGGTCTTGGCCTGTTATTGGGATGTGCTGTGTTGTTCTTGTGAACCATGGGTATCCAACATTCTTCTTCCTTTTCTTTGGAGGCCTGTCCATTCACGTGATCGTTGTTAGCATCTGTTGCTCAATTATTCTTTCTCCCTTGTAGATCTTCTTCGTCTGAGTCTTTTCTTGTCAGAGATGTGTGGTTTACTGTTGGATCTCCTGTTTCATTTTCAGCTTCTTTCATCTGCTCACTCCATGTCTGTCCTTTACTAGGTGGTTCTGTCTCTATATCCATGCTAGCTGTATCTGGCGTTACAGCTGCTGAGTTCTCTTGAGTATTTGTTTCCTTGCTTTCTTGGGTAGGTTCCACTGTCGTGATTGCTGGTACTTTTGTCTGTATAGTGTTGGGCTTCTTGACATATAATTGGTTATGAAGGAAGGCGGTCTTCTTGCTCCTTCTTTCTGCATATTGGTTTCTTTCTATTCTCTGTTGTTCAAGCTACGAAACTTTGGTGTTTCTAGTGTTGCAAGCCATTTCCCTGTTACTGAGGTTGCTGTGCCTCAAATGATCAGGAAAGAGTTGATTACAAAATATGTCAATTATTATATAATAGTTCTTAATCAATTTATTCTAGAACAAGAAATATTGTAAAATTCTTTTCAATGAGTTATTTAATTTTATCATAATATAAAATAATATTGATTAAAAAAAGATAATATAAATATATATTTTTTTATGTATTTTCTATAACTTACTATACTAGTCAAAAATCAAGATGTCCAATGACGAGCTACTCACGTTAACAAAGCTAGCCACAAAAAGATCAGACTTATACAAGCAAGTAAAATGTCTTGCATGTGAACAACAAGAGGAGACAATAGAACACTTGCTAGAATGTCTAGCATATAAAACTCAGTGGCATGAAATCTGACAAAAGGGTACAGAGAATATGATGCAAGGTTTCAACAAACTTCTGGCAGATAGGAAAAAGAAGTCAAAAGAAAAAGAAATAAGTCTGGTAGTTGATGACAAAATAGAAAGAGGAGAAATGAATAAGAAGATAGCTCAACTGGTGAAAAGAATCTCAAACACTGGTCGGGATATTTTTAGCTTCTGCATGAGACTAATAGAAAAAAATCTAATGGATGAGATAGCAGACTCAATGTACTATAAAAAAAAAATCAATAAAGAAGCAAGAAAATGGATAATTAAGATGCAGAAGAAAACACACAACCATTTTAGAAAGAAAATTTAGAATGTCAGATATGAAAAGGTGATAGAGTGGAAAAGAGGATTAGAAATTAATAGAGGTGATAAAATCAAAAGATTGACACACCTACAAAGATAAAGAAACAGGGCTAAGGTACCGGGAAAACAGTCATGTCAAGTACCACTAAAGGAAGAAGAAGCAGAAAATACAATGCTCAAATAGGTCCTGCGAGATGAAATAAAGTATAAGATGAAATAGTTGGGTTTTAATCTCTGTCAAAACTTGGAAAAGTGATCTGCAGTAGTGATCTGCAGGCAATGATGTTAGAAGTTGGAAGGGTGTTCACCCGAACTTCTAACGGAGTAATAAATTACTCCCGAAGTTGCACTTAGAAGGGTAAAATAACCTAGACGAGTGAGTTAGTTAAAGAATTAGCTTTAGCATCTCATATTATATGTACAGCTTACAAATGTTTAATAAAGTATGCGTAACTAGCCTGACAGAGGGCAAAAAAAAAAAAAAAAAAAAAGAAGTAACTTTATACTTTAAATAATGAAGCTAGTCAAAAATATAGATATAAGGTTTTAAAGCTGAAAATGGCATGGCATTTTCAAATAAAACAAAGGTAACTATTCAATTAAAAAGTATTTAGCATCAAACAAATATATGAAAGCCATATTATTATTTAAAAACAATAAGCTGGTGTATATGAATCAGCTAATTACTCATAAAATTAAAGAACTAAAAAGATAGCAAATAATCCAACTAATTCAGAAAACCAGTAAGGAGTTCATTCCAAAATAATATTTAATAATAAAAAGAGACATACAAGAAAGAAAACTAAGATAGTTCACAAAACTCTAAAAAAAAGCTTAATCAAAATAAGAATCAGCAATTACAAAGATAAATCCAAATTATAATAAAAGACAAATATTTTAAATAATAATAAATGATAGATATCAGAAAATAATACAAAAAAAACTAAGGTCAAAAGATACTAAGCAAATAATATAAATAGAATATTTGAAGTATATTGAGTCCTCAAATAATAAGGAAATTAGTCTAATAAAATATCTAGGATATATATAGGATGATTCAAAATTATTTGGAGACTGGAACATGCCACCAAACTTTATAAGTATAGAAGTAAATCTTTGATAAACTTCATCATAGTTTCTTGATTTCTTAGCTCCCCTCCTATGATATACAGTGAAGTTGAAATGACCACCACTACCCTCTCTGACAAGCGAAAAATAATATTATATTTCTGGAACCGAGGTAAATGCTGTGCAAAAGAAATATATATTATGATTAATATTTCTCTCCCAACTATTTATTACAACCTTTATAAGCTTAGTAAGACAGAAAATGTTGAACAGTTAAAAGGGACCGGTTATCCAGGGGTGATTACAAAGGAAATTTCACAAAAGATCAGATGCTATATAGAAGAGGATTTGTTCATATCAATAAGGAGTATAGTGGCAAAATTAGATGGGGTAATCTCTTAACCAACCCTCATATGATATTTAAACTCCCTCAGATACAAAAATAATATCCCCAAGGTAGCGCCAATGCTCACTTGCCTCCAAAGGAAGAACTGGTTATTGTGAGCTAAGAAACACCTGAAGGATCATTGGAGTAAGACTTTTTTCATGGACGAAACCACTTTTCAGCTTTTCCATAATATCACTGGGCAATGGTATAAAGGTTCTTAGCTAATTAAGTTGATTCCTAAAAATAGAGAAAAAATTTTTATGTGAGAAGGTTTAGTCGAGCAGGTAAGGTTGATTTATTTTGTTTTAGAGGAATAATAACAGGTGAATTCTACGTAAGTATCTTAGAGGAAAATATTGGGGATATCAAGGTATTAATGGAAAAAAGGTGGTGGTTCCAGCAAGACAATGACCCAAAACATACGAGCCGCATTGCAAAGTCGTACTTAGAGTCTCATGTTCCCAAAGTTCTTGAATGGCCAGCCAATTGCCTGGATCTAAATCCAATCAAAAACTTGTGATGCATAGTAAAGGCAAATATCCAAAAGAGAACACTGCAAAATTTGAATGAATTATAACTATTTTTGAAAGAGAAATGGGATGCAATCTCGGAAATTAAGTTAAAAAATGCAGTTAAATCTATGATAACCAGGTGTAAGTTAGTGATAAAGAATAAAGATAGATATATTAATTATTAAAATTATCAATAAAATAAACTACAGGTTCTTACCTTTTAAATGAGTGATCATGCGTCATGATTGGATCAACAGTTGCAAAATTAAATGATAAAAAATTTTTTAAAAATTTTTGAATCACTCTGTAGAAAGTAAAAATATAAAGAATCAATATAAAATAGAAACAAAAAGAAATAAAATATAGGAAGTTTCCTATCTAAACATAAAGAAATTCACAAAAAAAACCTAGTAATTAAATATTTCAAATCCTAAAATAGTTCTAGAAAGAACAATAAGGAAAACAATCCAAATATAAAAGAAGAAGTATATTAAAACCACCTAATTGAAATACTTCAATATAATTAACAGTTCAAAGAAACATTGGTTTTTTACTCTGATGGATCTCTTATCAATTATAAAAGTAAAAAAATAAAGATGGGAGTAGAATGATTACAAGTAGGAAGAGAGGATAGATAAAGTAAGTTCCAAATAGAAATAAGAAATGGATTATTATCCACTAGAACAAAACTAATAGAAATAGTTACAATATTATTAGTTGTCCCAATAAATAATAAAATCAAGATTTTTATAGATAGCCAAGTTTATATTGTCAAATAAAAGATAATAAAAAAAAAGAATCTCAGAAAAACTCATAAAAGATAATTAAAAAAAAAGAATTGATACCTATAAGTGATAATATTAAAAATTGTTAAAAAAAAAAAAGCTGGATCTGGAATTGATCAAAGTTAAAGTATACTCTAACATCTATACAAGGAAAAAACAAATACTTTAGCAAAGAAAGCTTTAATGCTTTCTGTAATTGAATGAAAAATCTTATATATCCAAAATCATCATTAAAATCAAGTAGTATGAAATAATTATAAATAATTCATAAAATAGCTTATCAAAAACATGAATAGCAAAGTATGGTTCATTAATGGATAAAATTAAATAAAATTTTAAATAAATAGAATCAACAGATTCAGGATCAATATAACTATATATGGGATTTAGTATGAAAAAAAATAAAGAATGGATATACTTGAGACATTTTCAAAAAAAAAGTTTTCTTATTAAATTAATAAATAAAAAGTTATCAATACTTTCTAAACTAATCATAAGAAGATTAGATCTATAAACAAGTAGAATATATGTCATGTAAATAGTAAGTAAAAATAATAGGATATCTATTAGAATACTTAATATATAAAACTCAATAACAGGAAATATAAAATAAAAAAAATGAAGGTATTCTAAAAGACTTTCAAAAACTTTTGCATAATAGAAGAAAAGAAATAAAAAAAAAAAAATAAGGTTTCTAGTTGAAGATAATAAAATTAAGAGAATTGGATAATTATATAGTCAAGTTTATAAAAGATATTGTAAAAACAAGTTAGAATATATTAAACTTTTACATAGGATTAATATAAAGTAATCAGATATTGAAAATGTCAAACCTAAAATATTACTAGAAAAGAATAAACAAAGAAGTCTAAAAATAGATAATGAAGATATAGAAGAAGATTTGTAATTAATTCTAAAAGAATATCTGAAATGAAAGATACTCTAGAATGATTGAGTGAGAACAAGTACAAGAGATCTATAAAGAAGACAAAATAAGAAGATCAACTGATTTTTTAAGTCAAAACAACAAAATTACAATTATAAAAAGATTTTTATAGAAAAAAAAAAAACTAGAAAACATGTATCTAAAATAAATTTTTTTAAAAAGAGTAAAGTATAGAATAAGATAGTTAGAATTTTAATTTCTATCAGAACTTACAAAAAGGATCTGTATTAGTGATCTGTAAACAATGAAATTAGTAGTTAAAAGGATTTTCATCTGAGCTATTAATAGAGTGATAAATTACTTCCAGAGTGATAATAATTAAGATAAGTAAGTTAATTAGAAATTTAGTTTTAGTAACACATTTCATATATATAGTATATTAATGTTTAATAAAGCACACATAATTAGCCTGACAGAGAGTTAAAAAAAAAAAAAATTAAGTTAAATTATAAGAAGTTTACTAAGCCAATTACTGTACTTGTTTTTATCAATTTTGGATTTATATTTTTTATTACATTTAAATAATTAGGTTAGAAAGAATTGTCGTGTAACTGTTACACATGGCTCAAAGTGAATTGATCGTCCCTAGGAACAATAAGTGATTGTATATCACGTACAGTACGTACGTAGCTAAAACGGAAAGATGATATAAGTGGTTCGGCTTCTGATTACAAAGATAAGATGACGAAGAGTACCGGGTCGTTATGTTCAAGTGATTCGCGGCATCGATGGGCATGTTTTTTTTCGGACCCGAAAAACCTTTGGTTCACAAACGTGATTCGGTTAAATAAGATTGGTGAATCAATGCGCATGTAATCAAGAATATATTTGTTATCGCTCGGAGAATTCTCAACCGAACTTCACTTAACTATTTGCGTAGTCATGCAGAGAAGCGATCGTTAAAATTTGCATGTGACATGAATTTGTACCACGAATATTGTTAGTCAACGCCAAACCGCCAAAATCCTAAGCATTTCGCTTGCAACACTTTGCCTAGTCCCTTACGATTTATGGCCTCGCATTTTTCTGCATTTCAATATGCTCTAGACCATCTCTGCTAATTAATATATCAACCGTGAATTATCGAGTAGTCTACCTATAGTCTAATTGTAAATATTTCTTTAAGTTCGCGAAAACAACCGTCTTCAATATCTTCTCGTACGTCTTCTCTGATTCTGATATTCTTCTTCATCTGCCTCAAATTCTTTGGGCTTATCAGCCCACACTTTTTTTTTTTTCGAGAAAAACCTTACATTCAATAAGTTTGTGCAAATATGTCTGGAGGAAACATTAAGGTCGTGGTCAGATGTCGTCCTCTCAATTCCAGAGGTGTGTATAAAAAAAGAAAGAAAGAAAAAACCATACATCTGTTATGACTATACTTTGTTAATTTCATTTCCTGAAGAATAATTTTTAATGAACCTTATGTCGAATAACCAATTTGTCTACTTTTCTTGCAGAAATTGCTCGAGGAGCAAAATGTCTCATCAAAATGGAAGGCAATCAAACCATAATCACCAAACCTGATGGAACTGATCCCGGGAACAAGAATGTTAAGAAAGATGGGTCAGCGGATGATGTCAAAGCCTTTACTTTTGACAAGTCTTATTGGTCCTTTGACAAAAATGATCCCCATTACGCTACTCAGGCACATTTGTACCAAGACCTTGGAGAAGAACTTCTAAACCATGCCTTCGAAGGATATAATACTTGTATTTTTGCGTGTATGTTGACATAATTTCATGGTTGTTAGTGATCGTTTTCGTGGCGAAGCTTGAGCAAAGTTTATTCATTCGTTTGTCTTCAATCTCAGATGGTCAAACTGGCGCCGGGAAATCATACTCTATGGTAATGGAACTTTCGAATGAGCTTGACTTCATTTGTTTTCACAATTGGATCTTAACACATTTCGTTCTATTGGTTTTTTTTTTTTTTTTTGAAAGATGGGTTATGGCGAAGACAAAGGCATCATTCCGCTTACGTGTTGCGAATTATTTAATCGCATCATTAATAACCCCAATCCTGACATCACATATCAAGTTCAAGTCTCTTACATCGAGATTTACAATGAACGTGTTAGAGATTTGCTAAATCCTAAAAATAAAGGAAATCTTAAAGTGAGAGAGCATCCTGCACTCGGACCGTATGTCGAAGATTTATCAAAACTAATTGTCAGTTCATTTCAAGACATAGAGAATTTAATGGACGAGGGTAATAAGGTATGCTAGGAATGAGTTTGTGTTGCCGTGATATTTGGACAATTTTGGTTACCATCTCTGTTTTTTTACTTTCAGGCTAGAACTGTGGCCGCGACAAACATGAACGCAACTTCAAGTCGATCTCACGCTGTGTTTACCCTATTGGTAACACAAAAACGGCATGACCGTGAGACCAAGATGGATACTGAGAAAGTTTCTCGTATCAGGTATCGTTATCGTCGTTGACTTTGAATTCTTTTGTCAGATCCATTCAATTGTCATTTATTTGATTTACAAAATTCGTTTGCTTTTCATTGAAAGTCTTGTAGATTTGGCTGGCTCTGAACGTGCAGACTCTACAGGTGCAACTGGAGCTCGTTTAAAGGAAGGAGCGAACATTAATAAGTCCTTGACCACATTGGGGAAAGTTATTGCTGCTCTCGCGGAGCAATCTCTCCCATCAAAAAAGGGCGGCAAGAAGACCGAAGTGTTCGTACCGTACAGAGATTCTGTGAGTCGGATTATTATGATTCCTTTTTATTCCCAGTTCACCTTTATTCAACCTGAGCCTTCACTAAACAAGACTTCGAATTTAACCTTTAGGTTTTGACTTGGCTATTGAAGGATAGTTTGGGAGGTAATTCTAAAACAGCAATGATTGCAGCCATTTCACCTGCGGATTACGATGAAACTCTTAGCACCTTGCGTTATGCTGACGCTGCTAAAAAGATCAAGAATAAAGCGGTGGTCAATGAAGATCCAAATGCCAAGCTTATCCGCGAACTTAAAGAAGAATTGCAAATGCTGCGAAGCAAGCTTGGAATCGAAGCTGGCGAATATAGCACCGGTTCTAATATTACTGTTAGTGACAGCCAGCAGATTATTGAACTTCGTGACTCTAATGGAAATACCATTAAGAAGACAAAGGAAGAACTAATTGATCAAATTCAAGCCTCGGAAAAACTTATGAATGAAGTAAACGAATCGTGGCAAGAGAAGATGAGGCGCACTGAGGAGATTCAACGTGAACGAGAAAAGACATTGGAGGAACTTGGAATTATGGTCGAGAAAAATAACATTGGTGTATTTCCTCCTAAGAAAGTTCCACATCTCGTCAATCTCAACGAGGATCCACTTATGTCGGAATGTTTGGTTTATCAGATTAAATGTGGTAAAACCCGTGTGGGTCGCTTGGAATCGGAAGAGCAGACAGAAATACGTCTTAGCGGTGAAAATATTCTGGATGAACATTGTTTCTTTGAGAATATTGATGGAAAAGTGACACTGCACCCTCGTCCCGACTGCATAACAATGGTGAATGGTATGCGCATAAGTGAACCAAAGTTGTTAAAATCCGGTTTTCGCATTATCCTGGGGGATTTTCACGTGTTCCGATTCAACAATCCGGAGGAAACCAGAAGGGAAAGGGCAGTATCAAGACAAATTAGCGACCTTAGGATAAACACCTCAACGCCAACCCCCTCCGGAAGCGGTGAAGACAGGCTTCCTGATTCTCCTACATCCACCGCGTCCCTCATGTCAGAAGCAGTGATCGATTGGAATTTCGCAAGAAGAGAGGCCGCGATCAACAACGGCCTACCAGATGATACTAGAAGTCGTCAGGGCACCCGGCAATTTCGTCCAGGAAGTCGAAATGATTATTCTGATGACGACAATAATTCAGAGAGAACCAATTCCAACGATATTGAATCCGAATTGGAGGATAAACTCAAGAGTTACAAGGAGGAGGTGCAAAAGCAACTCGAATCTCAAAAGCGTATTATCGAAGCATCCAATCAAGAAGTGGATGAGGTGAAGGCCGAAAAAATACAGCTTGAGCAAAAATTGGAAATCGTTCAGAAGGAGATGGAAAGCTTGTTAAATCGAGAAAAGGAACGTCAGGCTAAGACAATACAGCCGCGTAGTTTCGGCAAAGGCTCTGTAGTAACGCTGGACGATCCACGTTATACCGAGGAAGAATTACGCCTCCTTCGTAGGTCGACCACAAAATGGAAACGACAAAGATGTGTGCAGATGGCGGAGACGATATTGAGTAATGCTGTCGTGTTAAAAGAAGCAAACATAATAAGTAAGGAGCTTGGAAAAAAAGTTCTTTACCAATTTACCGTCATCGAAGATGAACCGCATACAAATCCTGTATCGTTCCTTGAGAGCATTTCGGCGCTTAATCAATACACCAACAATGACGATACTTCGCTGCATTACTCCAAGAAGCCTTGCATCGGAGTCAAAGTTATTGACACTAAGAACGACGTTGTGTATATTTGGTCCCTCGACAAGCTTAAGGCACGCCTACAAAAGATGCGCAACTTGTACAACTTCATTGACCGACCACAATATAGCAAACACTTCAATTGGGAGGATCCATTTTACGAAAATCCATGCCCTCGCTACACCTTCATTGGTAGTGCCTCGGTGGGACTGACATGTTTGCTCAGGAAAACCGAACATGAGCACAATGCGCCCATCATCAGAAGATATTCCGGAGATGTGGTCGGATTTTGCCGTGTTCGTATCAAGTTCATCATAGAGGAGCCGGCCGAAGAAGTGCCAAAGGAATTATCATTAAAGTCACCAGTTAATAATATGCTTTTTGAGGTTAAGATTATAGAGGTGACTGGCATCAAAGAGACACTGTTCGGTCAGGTTCATGTACAATTTAAACTCTCTTCCTTTGGAAATGCCTCTGCGCTATCATCGGAGCAGGTCATGTATGTCACAAATGCTGCCGATCCACCCGTAGATGCAGAGAATGACTCGATTCGATTCAACTTTGATAAACCAATAAAGATATTGCTCACACCTGCTGCCATGGATGCGCTCTCCAATGGTATGCTCACATTTGAGGTATTTGGTCGTGCGAATCGCGCGGCCTTGGATGATATTGAGCGATGGGACTATTATCGTGAGCGTCCACTTTACAGGGGAGTCAACGACCAATCCTCGTGCGAATCTTTGGTCCCTAGGGAACGGCGTTCTGAAGAAGAGTTGGTTGCCGAGGAGAAACATGACGTCGTGGCATGGGCTCAAGTTTGTGAGCTAGCACCAAACGGAGATTACGTGCCGGTTCAAGTACTCTCGCAGAATTCACTCGACCCGGGAGCATTCTTCTTAAGGCAAGGACTTCAGAGGCGTATCGTGCTCACCTTAACTCACAATTCCGGTCGACAATTCCCGTGGAACCGTGTGTCGAAGATGGTGATTGGTCAAGTCCGATTGCTTGATAGCAAAGGTCGACTGTCTGAATCACCGGTTCAAAATGATGTGCAAATGAACTTGCTGCCGGCGCAAAGTGTCGAATTCAACCGGGACGGGACTAGCGTCATGGTCGCGCAAGCTTCGTGGGACAGCACGTTACACGAATCAATATATCTCAATAGAACAACGCTTTCAAACAACCGAGTGTTGCTGGGACTTTCGTGGTACGTCGAAGCCGAGAAATGCGTCGAACCAATCTACTTCCACATGGATATTGCGGTGCAGATCCAAGGTCGTGAGGCTCGACCACCCTCGAAGTTGATTCAATTGCTAAATCAATCAAAAGTTTTATGGAAATCCAGCGGGCTGTTTTCCGTTACACTTAAACCTCCGATGACACGGAGAGTTTCTGAACTATGGAGATTAAACACGGCTAACAAACCAATACGTGGGGAAGAAATATTGGGAAATTGGATACCTCGCGGGGGTTTCATTAGTTAAGGACTATAAGAGAATTAGTGAACTTATACGTCGGAGGGAGGCTGTTGAGCGCACGAAGCAGATTCTTGCTTCATACGAAGCTCACAATGGAGCCTCTGCTGAAGTTAAGTCCGAATGTAGTTCTAATGAAGAGGATTTGGCCAAAAAGACGATAACCCTATGGAAGAAGAGATGGGGAACAACAAAAGAGGTCAGTATGAAATGAGATTCTAACGCACTTGGAATGATAATGTTCGATCGAATTATTATTGGATTAAATCGATTTTTATTGTGAAACGGTAGATCGTCATAAATCAAGAGCCTCCACTTTCAGGACCTCTCCACGAAGTGGACATATGCGACAGAACGCATCCAACGAAATTGGTAGCACAAGTTCGAATGGTTGCGAAAACGTAAGTAGTACTTGTAAATTCAATCAATTATTTTCTACTTGATGCAAAATTCACACATTCTCGCACATGTATTTGATTCTCGTCCAGTGACACGATAACTAAAAAGGGGTACTTATTTACCCCGGAAAACACAGATGACTATTGGGTCAAGCGTTGGTATGTCTTGAGAAGGTGAGTTAAAAAAAGTATTTGTGGACTTTTTTTTTGGTCGGTCGCATCAACAACTTTTGACACACGGGTGATTTCGTGTAGACCGTACCTGTTTATCTATGAATCTCAAAAGGAAACCGAAGAACAAGGCGTAATAAATATTGCATCAGTTCGGGTCGACTATAAAAAGGATCTAGAGGACATGCTTCAGGTAACGACGAGACATCTCGAATTTTTCATCGGAACATTCACCGGGCAATCACACTAACTCATACTATGCTGTCAATTATCCGCAGAGACAAAATGTATTCGCCATTTACACTAACAACAATGCATACATTTTGCAAGCCACGACAAAACAGGATATGATAGACTGGATCTCCAAGGTATCAATCGCAACAGTTTCTTGCAATTGATAATGTCATAGTACCACGGATATCAGGAACATTCTCACTTAGATCTCGTTTTCAATTCACCTCACGTCAGATTGATCAATTTTATGATATCGCGACGCTGGAATGAACTATCGATCAAACTAAATTATTCCGATTCACCTTCCCCATTCAAACATTTTTTTTTTTCACTAGTTTTGGCAATATTTTTATATATGCCTGTAATGTAGAATAAAATATGTATGCGTAGAAAAAAGAATAACTACCACTAGACTTTGTCAGATGGATGAGCTTGTTATTTTTCTATTTATTGCTATGTCGTGACATTTCGTCTCCTGCACGATGATTATAGTAAAGTCAGATCGCATGCGCGGCACATCCCCAACATCCCATACCTCACACTACGTTGTCCAAAACCAAAAAAAAAAATTAGATGACATATAAGGATTATTTTCTTCTTTTTTTTTTTTAATAAAATACTCATTAAAATTGTAATAAAAGATTCTCAAATTCAATTAAACATAGTTTTCAGGTTATTTCATTTATTTTTTAATTGATTATTTTGATAAATGAATAAATAGAAGGGATTGCTTTTTGTGAACAACTTATTTTAACACACTTCGATATTTATACATGGGACGAAATAAAACGGATGATAGATACCGATACTGAGGCATTCAGTTGGTAAATAAATTATGAGGCTTTCTGAGCAATCAATGATCGATTCTCACGAATCTATCCCGGGCAGCCCGTGGTGTCTCTTTCGATTTTTCTTTATTTCGTCAGGACAGTTGTAATAACAACCGACCAAAATTTCTTTTATCCCTTTTTTTAAATTCGTATGTATTCTATATAAGCATCGGGTTCTTGAAAACAGTCAATCAATCGTACAAGTAGTGTTTCCTCAAGGAATACAATGGAGATTAAAAGTAACACAACCGAGATCGCTGCGTCTAATCAAAGGGAGGTCGTTCCAGCGGAGAGAGAAAGGGAAAGTAATTACATTCGGGGAGGATGACAAAAAAAAAAAAAAAAGAAAAAAAAGAAAAAGAAAAATATTTACTTTCGTTTGAAGTGGCAGGAATGAGAACTAGGAAATCATATTTTTTTTTTTTTTTCAAGATGGATGAATAATCGCA
>CAJVPT010002705.1:0-16944 GCA_910592055.1 Acaulospora colombiana
ATGAATAAAGCTGAAGCAATTTTACAAATAGTACAAAATAAAGAAGACAAAATATTAGATATCTTAATTAATATAGTCAAACAGTATGATAAGAAAGGTAAAATATGGATGACACAGTAGTTGCTTCAACAGAAAGAAGAAAGTATCAACTATAGACACACATCTTTACTGGAAACATTCACAATTATAGATAATATAATCATTAGAATATTAGGAGTAGATAGAGCAATTTTTTATAAAGAATGTATTCTAATATAACATATTATATATCTTTGGTAACAAGGTAATGAAGAAAAAGAAGATCTACAATAATAGTTTCTAGAAGACAAATATTTAAATATTGTTAAAAAAAACAGTAACAAGGAAAAATAAAATATTTTCAACCCATGGAAATTATCATAAACTTAGAAAATGAACAAATATTAGAAACTGAGACAACAACTTATATATAGTAAATAAAGAGGAAGATCTAATAATAGAGGAAATTTGAGAGAAAATATAAGGTTCAAGTATTGCAGAACTTAATACTTACTTCACCAGAAATCATTAAGAAGTAGCAACAAACAATATCTATTATATAACCAAAAAGTAAACTTATAAAATTGGTACTATGACAGCCAATGTCTCAGAAGATATTAAAGAAGAAATACTCATATAAATAAGTAGTCTACTAAAACTATCAGCATGTCAAAGAAACATACTGCATGTAAAATTTCTGAATGGTAGTAAATGGTTGACCTTCTATGTTAACAAAGAAAAAGATCTCCTAAAATGTATAGGAGAAATAAATCACAAGGAAAAAACTTCAGCATCCTATAACTAAACTTTAACAGGAAAGAAAAAAATATACAACTTAAAAAACCAAACCAACAAAATGATAGAA
Source organism: Acaulospora colombiana (assembly GCA_910592055.1). Classification (NCBI taxonomy): domain Eukaryota; kingdom Fungi; phylum Glomeromycota; class Glomeromycetes; order Diversisporales; family Acaulosporaceae; genus Acaulospora; species Acaulospora colombiana. The sequence goes on from CAJVPT010002705.1 coordinate 884, forward strand.
AGAAATTCTTCAAGAAGTTGACACTAGAAGAAAGTGAAGAGATATTCGATATTAGTTTGATAGATATAGATAAAAAAACAATCTGATTTCAACTAAAAGAGTATCTCAAGAGATATGGTGAAATCAAAAATTTAAATATATATAGCTATCAAAAAGGCAAGATTAGAATAAGAGCATGTATCAAAAATACAAATATATTAATACCAACTTGAAGAATATTTGAATGACTCCAATAAAAACAGAAATGGCAAAAATAATCTTTACCAAAACAGAGCTATCAAATAGAGATATCACAGATATCATAATCCAATGAAATACATACTCTACAAGACTCTTCAAAACAAACAAAACATTCTTAAGCTTGGTAATCAGAGCAGTAGAAGAAACAAAAGCCAAAGCCTATTATACACCAAGTGATTTCCGTACTTTGCAAAAATGCAACTTTATAGTAGTATATTTCTAAAAAAAGAAGATCTGAACAAAGTGTACAAATAATATGTTTTTCTATAAGGATTACGATTATCATAGAGTGCAAAATATACTAAAAATTATACAACATCCTTAAGAGATTCCGATATGGAATAACAAGATAGACCACTTAATAATATATCAAAAGTAATCCAGAAAAGAATTATAGAAATCAACAATGATTCAGTTTCTAATCTGGAGTCTACTAGCTCAAGAAAATCTATAGACAAAGAAGATAGAAGAAGAAGAAACACAAAGAATCAAACTCTCAAAAGATTTGTTTCAAGATATCCAGCCAGTGGAAGCAATAGAATATTGTTAAACTTTCAAAAGAATAGACAGTAAAATAGAACTCTAATAGCAATATCAGTAGTAAACACAATAGTGCATAGCAAGAACTATTATAATTGATTTTAGATAATCTAGAAAAACTCAATAATAAAATACATAAACTAGAAACAGAAAACCATCCATCCTTCAAGATAAGAGATGAAAGGGGAGCAGACCACTCCTGAAAGGTGTACCAGTTGAAACAACTTATATAGAAGGCAGTGGGTTCTCCTGTCCTTCTTATAACACAACTCAAAAAGAGGATCAGATAATAAGAATAGAGACAACAAAGTTAAAGTGATAACAATAAGAAGAGTTAAATATATTTACAAAGAAACAAAAAACAATATTTCAAAACAAAGAAAAAAATAAAATAGGAAAAGTAGAAACAAAGAACAAATAACATAGATAGTATAGATACAATAGAAAGTAGAGTAATTTTAATAGGCTCATACAATATAAGAGGTATAATAGATACAATAAAACAACAAAACCTATTAGAAAAAATAGAAGAACAAGAAATAGATATAATAGGACTAAGCATAACAAAACTCACTTCTATCAATGACAAATGGATCTTCAAGAATCAATCCTTTTATAAATACTATTTTATTATAAATAAGGGAACTCCATATGAAGCAGTAGTTAGCTTGTTAATAAGGAAAAATCTAGAAAAAAAAATTGCATCAATCAAAAAATGGAAAGGATATATAATAGTAGCCAACTTTTGGAAAAAAAGAAATAAAACCTGTATAGTACAAGTCTATCTACTGAATGACAAGAAAAAAAGTCAAGAGTGTTAAAATAAAGTCAAGAAACTAATTCAAGAAAAACTAGAAAAAATAGTTCATTTAATTATAATGGGAGACTTCAATACGACATATAATCCTATGGAAGATAGAACATCAATATCCAAGGCAATGTTTAGATCATCTTGAAAACCAGAAATTTCACTTTTTACTTTTCTTAAAGATAGAAACTTTATTGATATACAGGCAATCTAGAAAAAGAAAAATAAATCACTTATTATACAAAATATCACAAGCAAGAGTAGAATTAATTATTTGTGAATGTTTTACAGTATAACATAATTCTCAATAATTCTCTTTGAAAATAAGAATATATCAGACATAACAGAAAGTAATTATATGATGTTAACAGTTATACTGCAAGTTAAGAATCTCTTCTCAAGAAGCAAGACCTCTAATTAATTCAATAAGATTATCAAAGTAATAGATATCAAAGGATCTACAGAAAAACAATGGAAAAAGTATTGAAAAAGTGTAGATCACAAATTCAAAACAAAATTGAGATCACTACTAGAAAATAAATCAAACAAGATATCAATGAAATTATAGATAAATTAAATATGGAATTGCTTTAAAAATCAAATAACTTCAACAGTTTTCTCCAAATTGGCAATCAAAAAAATAAAACCAAATCAGGAAAAGAAATACTGACTGAGACCTGAATTCATCAAATATAGAAGAGCCATTAAACTCAATACACTGTTTAAAGAGCAAAGCTGACCAAAGCATGTAAAAACATACAGATTCTCAATATAGTGATATAAGAATATAACAAAAAACATTATCCTGAATTTCAGATTGACAACTTATATCTACAATATAATATAGAGAATATGTCCTGGCCAGAAATTCAAAAAGAAATTCAAGATACAATCAAAATATTCAAAACAGTTTGCCAAAATAAAGAAAGTAAGAAAATAAAAGAAGAGATCAAAAAAGAATTAGAATAGAGATGTGATAACCTCAGAGACAATCAACAAAAGATGATCAACTCAATTTTAGATAGAGAATGAGTTAAAATTTTCTTAGATAGAGTGAAAACTATAAACAATGAATAAGAATACATTACAACAAACAAAGTAAAAATAGAAAGAAAACTTCAAAATATCATAAAGAAGCCTTTATAAAATGAAGTGCTAATTTTGACTATCTAACTGAGGACTGGAAAAAGGAGTATGAACCTAGAATGGATATTAATCATATATGATATGAAGGACTTCTAACTTCCATATCCCAAGAAGAACTCCAACAAACTCTACAAACATTATCAAACAATAAAACTCCTAGTAGATTATAAATATGTTATAAAATACTTAAGAAACTAAGCATCCAAGACACAGAATATCTTCAAAAGATATTGAACAAGTTTTTAGAACTTAAAACTACTCCTGACAGATAAAAACAAAGCCATATTTATCTAATCACCAAGCCAAAAACATGGGATTGCGAATTACAAAATACAAGGTCAATTGTTTTTCTCAAAGTTACTTGAAAATGTTTTACAAAAATCCTTACCAATAATTAAGTAATATTTGCAAAGCATATAATGTTCTGAAGAGTCCAAACTTCACAGATCTATCTGGAAAAAGTACAGCAGAACCTATTCAAGTATTGAATAATATTTGTGAGGAAGCCAGAGACAATAAAAAAGAATTATGGTTACTTTTCCAAGATATAGCCAAAGCATATGATTCTATAAGTTTGGATATATTATAAAAGGCAACAGAAAGAATCAAAATTCCAGTAGAATTTATCAAAATTATTATAGGCCTTTTTGCAAATAGAGAATTCAGGATACTATATGAAAATAACCTAATAGAATCAATAATAGTGGGAGATAATATAGATTAAGGTGAAACTATTTCACCACTACTATGAAGAATATTTTATGATCCTTTATTATACAAAATTAAAATGACAAAAATAAAGAATATACAATGTCAGTCAAGTGGAATCCGATTTTGATAAAAAGAAAGAACATAAGCTAGAATTTAGACATGTTGCAATAACTTTCATGGATGATACTACATGGATGGCTAAATCAAAAGAGGATATAAAACAAATCTTAGAAACTGCGAGAATCTTTTACAAAGCCAATAACTCTCATATTAATAGTATAAATCAATTTTCATCACTATTAATAACACTAGTCAATATCCTGGGAGTATCAAAGCTGGAATAAACAAAGAAGAAGTAAAAGAGTTAGATGGAAATAATTATATCAGATTTCTAGGTATATGGACAGGAAATTAAAAAATTTCAGTAAAAATAATGGAAAAAATCAATAGTAAAATCAATTTGATAACTAGAACACTAAAAAAGAAAAAAATAACAAATAAACAAGCCCTTTATATTTTAAATAAAATCCTAATTTCAAGAATAGAATTTCGAATGCAGCATAGTATATTATCATTGAAAACATACAATGACTTAACAACCAGATTCTGAAAACTATTCAAGATCAAAAGTGCATTATATAAATAGATACCTAATAGTGTAGTCACTACTCTAAAATCCATAGTCTCAAAAGTATATAGATGCTACAAAGAGAAAGTCAAGTTACAGGTCTTTGTAATAGGCTAAATGATAAAGGTTCAGTAGGACTCACAACAATTATCAGGCTTAAACTGGCACAGCTAAAACACTGGGAACTCCTAAACTTGCTCAACTATAAAGAACTAGACCAAATAATAGACAAGGGTAACTTTTCAATACAAATAATCCAAATTGCAAAGGATCTAGACATAACTTTCCAAATATAGAAATGGGACAAAACTTTCGAATAGAAAAAATGAAACAACTCAATTTAGGAATATCTATCAAAAAAAAATATAGAAAAACTATTACATTCTTGCACAACAATAGACTAATGTATCTAGATCAGATTGTAGAGAAGAAAACTATGAGACTAAAAGAGTAAAAATTGATTCAACTTCTTCAGGAAACAAGTAAAGGATCAATTCTAGATTGGCATAGCAGATTATCACACTTATTACCATTAAAAATAATAGAAGAAATTATAGAAAAATGTCATAATAACAATACCTCATAGGAACCTAACTATCCAAAACTCAACTTAAGTAGGAACAAAAGACAAAAAACCTAATATATTCTAAACAAAAGCCCAACAAAATTAATTTGAGAAAAAGTTTTAAGATCAGAAAAGAAACTGGTATACTTTAACTGTGAAAAACAAGTAAAAAACCAGGAAACAACTTTGTTTTAATGTAGAGGATATGCAAATGGCATATTCAGTAAGGGTGTTTGCATTATAAATGAAAATAGATATAAACTTATTGAGATCACTTTCTTGAACAAATGCAAATCAACAAAAACTATCAAAGAACTAAAGATTCTGATAAAAAAAAAAAATACTAGAAAGTAAAATAGTAGACAAAATCCAGTGTACTATAACATCTCAAGAAAATAAAAACCAAATACTACAGATAATAATCAAAAGATAGAAAATAAGGATTATTGAAGAACACATTCAAGAAGAAATCTATTAAGACCATTTAAAAGAAATTCTACGAAGAAACCTTGAAGAACAAGAGAAATTCCAGTTTTACTCAGACAGATCCCTAATAGATCATAGAAAAGAAACAACTAGAATGGGAATGGTATGGATTCAAACAAGGGATAGAGGTCAAAGAAGTAGTTTCTAGGCAGATGTATAAAATTGGCTATCATACACAAGAGCAGAGCTAACAATAATATTCACTATCATGTTATAATACTAGTAGAAAGCTCAGTTGAAATCTAAACAAATAGTCAAACATATATATCTAAATGGAACAAGTTGAAAAAAGATGATCAAAAAATAACTTATAGAAGATGGCTTAAAGAAAAAAACTAGTTCCTTTGAACAAGGATGCTAAATATCATCAAAACAAAAAACATAAAATTGAAGTTGATTAAAGTTAAGGTACACACCAACATTAAGGAAAATAATCTAACAGACAAGTTGACTAAAGAAGCACTAAACCTCTCAACAATTCAGTAAAAGGACCTTAAATCTGACAAGATCATTACAGAAGTCAAATGATAGGATATAATACTGGATAGTCCTATAAGACAATTAATAAAAAAGATAAATAATAAAACAACAACATACTGCTAGTTACAATTAAACTGAACTAGGGACAAATAGAACCTTCAAATAGAAGATCAACAGAACTATTCATGGGATATGATATGGAAAGACTAAAAAAAGAACACACGTGAGACACCTCCTTTAAAAGCTTACAGTGGAAAAGTTTTTTGATAAAGTTAATTAACAATAAACTACTAACAATGATCAAACTAATAATCAAAAGACCAGACCTATATTACAAAGAAGACTGTTTAGCATGTGGAGAATAGAAGGAAACAATAGAATATCTTTTGGAATATTCAAGATATAAAAATACAATGAAAGAAACAAGATCAAGAGATGTAGAGATAATATATCAAAAATTCATGAAAGAAAGGTAGAAGCAAAAAAACCAAGCTCAAAAAAAATGAGTAGTATCCTGACAGTAGATAAAAAATAAATAAGAGAAATAGAAGTAAGGACAACAAAGCTAATAAGAAGAGTATTCAAAAATAGCAAAGTCTTAGTTAGTTTTCTCTCAGGGCTAATCAAAAGAGATCTATTAAGAGAAATAGGAGAACTTGAATGTGGAGAAAAAAAGATAGGAACAGTTGCCAGAAAATAGATACTCTGGTATCAAAAGAAGATCTTGAATTACTTCAGGAAAGAAGTATAGAACAAATAATATGAACAAGTAATAGAATTGAAAAATGCTTGAGGAATTTTCTAGAAAGATAAAATAAGAAGGTTCACAAAATTTTATCTAACAAGAAAAGTGAGAAAGTCAAGAGAAGAAAAAAAGAAAATGGAATAAGAATATTCAAGAAAAAATTTAACAAGGATAATAATGATAGGGTTAAAAGTGGAATAAAATGGTTAGGTTTTAGACTTAGTCAGAACTTTGGCTAGTGATCTGCAGTAGTGACTGCAGGCAATGATGTTCATAGTAGATGAGTATTTATCCAAACTATAAACGGAGTGACAAATCACTTCTAAAGTTGTACTTAGAGTTTGACAATAAATCAAGATGAGTGAGTTAATTAGCATTTTAGCTTTAGTGACACTATAAATAATATAACCTATATTATGTTTATTAAAATACACATAATTAACTTGACAGTGGATTATATTAAAAAAAAATGTATATACTATATATTGCATTAGTAGACTATAAACAATGATATTCATAGTAGAAGAAACTATAAATAGAATATCAGATTACCTCTATATAGTTTGAAAACAAACTAAAATAAGTGGGTTAGTTAGTATTTTAACTTTTGTAATACTATAAATAGTATAATCTACTTTATGTTTAAAAAATACATAAAACTAATTCAATATGAATTAAAAAAAAAAAAGTACATACTATATACTTTTATTTTATATTATTATTATTATTATTAAAAACTCTTTCCTATTCACTTGAGGTGTAGCAACCTCAACAATGAGAAAGATATCTTTTATCAATAGAAACTCAAAAGTTTCTTCCCTCGAACAACAAAGGATAAACAGAGCTCAATGGGCAGAGAGAAAAAGCAGAGAAGCAACTACACTTTGAAATCAACCATATGTTAAGAAGGTCATCAACATTTTATCAATATCCAAGAAGAATCCCAGCAAAGAAGTAATACAAGAAGCAGCGGTAGACAAGCATCCACATGATCAACCATCCTCTTCAGAAGATGTAACAGATATGAAGATTAAAACACTAACCATACAGGAATAACAGAACTGGAGCGATCAGGTGGAATCCAGCTGTGAAGAAGAATTAATATCACAAACAGATGAGCAAACAGTTGAGAAACCCAAAAAGGTAAGGCACCTCTACTAGAAACAAGCAACCAGACACCCAGTGGGATGTCCTTTGAATACATTCAACAGAAGAAAGTCTGGCTAATAGCTGACTGGAAAGGAAAGGCCATAAGATCAAGCAACAGACACAAACTGAGAATACCAGTTAATAGAGAAGTAAGATATAGGAGAGAATGTTTTAAGGTGGGCATCAATGCCATGATCATACCTGGAGAAAGCAATAGTATAAAGGTCTTATACCTAATGAAAGTCCTCAACTTCTTCCAGGCCTTATTGCTATTTGTAGTAAATGAAATTCAGAGAGAACATATATCATAACAATCTTTGAAGATTATTAGGCTACGGAAAACACCACAAGAATAAAATTGCTTGATTTGAGTGACAACATATTGACCCACATGCATGGTGGGTAGATAGTTAATCAAAAAAAAGTAAATTCATTGTGGTCTGGGACATTCCCTAAACACAAAACTCATAGAGATTAGGCAAACCTTTTCAAATTTGGCAATATTATAGGAATCAACATAAGAACCCAGAACCTGTAGCAGTATACTACAATCACATTCGAGAAGAAAGCAATCAAACACAAGTTGATGGAAAAGTGTAGTGTCTTCATTAGAGGCAATACAGTTAGGATTAATGATGCTATATAGTGTATAGAAGAGATGTGTGAAAAACACAGCATTGCAGCCAAGCTAGTCAACCTATCTTTAGGTATGACTGCATGGAACCTAAAGCAGCTGCTCTCATATATTGAAGCCTGTACCTGCTACATCCCTTATACATACTCGACTAGTTACAAATCCAAAAAATTTGTAGTGCTTAGCTTCAAAATAAAAGAAAATATGCTGGTGACAAAATATGAAATATATATGCTTGGTGAGACTATCATTTTAATGATACTGATCAGTACGCAACTATACCCTATATGTGACACTACAGGATATTATGCAAGAGAATATTCAATCAAGGAGTACAAGAAGCAGTAGAGAGAATACAACTATAAGCAAATATTCAAATATGAACAGCTGTATAGTAAATTTCAACTGGTCAAGACAAAAAACTTTAGATTAGCATCTGTTTCAAACAACAAAGGTAGAGTCAAATCTGCATCCTATACCACTGCAGCACATGGAAACACCTATTAACATAAGAGACTTTATTATGAATGGGTCCCAAAGGTACACAGTCAATGTCTACAACAGTTGGCAAGAGATCCTCATCATCCATAAAGTAGGCAAGAGATCATGAAAGCTCTGCAACTGATTTAAAAGAATATCATCAACTTCAAGGACATGGTTGCAAAACTGAATGAATAAGTCTCTAATATAGAGGTATATAATCAAGAGTATAATAAAGAAATAGAGCAGTTCTCTAAAAATAGAGAACAAAGGTATAACCCCATAACTAGCAGTAACCACAGCTTAGGCATTGACAGGAATATACCAGATATCAGAAAAGATAAAACCAGGTTGACAAGACAATGGAAGATATATAGGCAAATATGCAAAGAGTACTAAAAATCATTGGATCTCTAGTAGTAAATGAAAAATAATCCTAATATTAATATGAGGCAAGATGAATTACTTTAAGAGAAAATATATTTAAATAAGAAATAGAAAGAACAAAACAACTGAAATCAGTAAACAAATATAATAGAGAAAGGTTTTTTATCTACATAATGACAACCAATATTAGAGAATTAGTTAAAGACTTGATCCAGAAAAACTGGATCAACTTATAGCAATTGAAGAAATGGGATATTGTAATTAGTACAGAAATGAATGGTAACAGTCAGATAACCAAATACTGAAAAGCAAGTGAACATGAATGTCATTAAACAAATATTAAATAAAAACAAGGTACAGGTATTGAAATAGCAATAAGAAAGAATTTAGTCAAGAGAATAATGGGCAAGGAGGTAATTGAAAGCAGAGCAATCAGGTTGGATTTAGTGTTTCCAAACAAGAAGTATCTCAGAGTCATAGGGATGTACTTGCCAGTCAATCCTTTAGACCAGTCGAAGATAGAAAAAGAAGTCATCAAATGGCTAGGAGTCAGTCAAAAAGAGAACTGGGAGATGATAATTAGAGAGACTTCAATGATATGGACATGCTGTATATAGACAAATTCTTTATGAAACATTACTGATTTGAAAAGAAAATGATAATCAACAGTATACTGATCAATGCACTTAAAAACAACAGACTAATGAATACATTCCATACCATGAATCCTCAAAGGCAAGAATTTACATGGGAGAGGAACACAATGTTAACAAGCAGGATAGATCAGATCTGGATTTCCTTAAATAAACACCTAGAAGTAATTAAGGCCAAGATCATATAGGATCTCAAGCAGATCTATGAAAGTGACCATACTATAACATTAACAAGAATTCATCTCTACTTCCCGATGAGTAGAGTGAAGAGACATATTCAAGAGCAGTCAAACCCAAGATATAACTAGATCCACATAAAAGCAAAGGATTGGGACATATAGTCAGAACATATCAAAACAAAACTGCAAGGGAGACAGAATAGCAACATACATAATGGATATGGACTCTCATTGAAATAGATTAAGGGAGATTATCTTGAAGGCAACAAGTTCGCACATCAGAAAATTCAAATAATCACAGACAAAGATCAAAAACAAACAACATATGCATAACAGAAACTTAACGCTGCTCTTAATCGAACTCTGCCAGTTAAAGAAACTGCTCAAGGAGACAAAGCAGAGACACCCAATAATGAAATAATTGAGATAATAAACAGGCTGGGGGAAAACTACAACATTACTCTCTCTATAGACTTGAGAAGCCCAGACACCTGCAGAACTGACAAAATTTCAGTTATCAAGAGAATTAAAGAGGTTAAGAAGGAGGCATACAAAGTATATAGTTTGGAGAATAACAAGAGAATTAAAGAGGCCATCCATGCTAGGATAGAATGGCTCATGACAGACAAAAAAAGAATGATAGACAACTTTCTTGATCATGAAAGATGCTGAATCAAACTTGACAGACTATTAACAGGAACAGAAGAACCTGTGGTCATAATGGAAGAGAGTGAAATCAGAGCTCAAGTTAGAAAGTACTTTGAAGAATAGACAATCAATTATGAGAGTATAGAGATCCCTCAGGTCTGGTGGGAGGAATTCAAACCTAAATGTGACATAGATGAAGAATAGTACAGAGATATAATGAGAGAATTCACTATATAAGAAATCAAGAGGATTATAGACAAAGCCAGCAACACATCTGCCCCAGGTCCCTCACAAATACCATATATCATGCTAAAGTACAAGGGCCTACATAGAATTCAAGAAGTCAACAATATTTTTAATATGAACTGATAAAGAGAAAGATGCCATATGAGTAAAAGAAAGGCACAATATATTTAATCTCAAAAGTATAGAACTGGAATAATTACCTTGCAAAAGTCTGACCTACAATCTTTATGGAATTAATCAAAGGATATTTATGAAAGATCTGGTCAACAGGCTCTCTGATGTTTTCACTCGACATCCAATCCTTCAGAGCACAACTGGGTAGCATTACTCAAGACAAACACACTGGAACTGATTTTCAAACTAAACACCATAATAAAAAATGCAAGAAGTAATAACAAGGAACTCTAGATCCTCTTCCAAGATATGAGTAAGGCTTATGATAATGTGGAACTACCAATTCTTAACAAAGTCTTGGAAAGAATCAAGATACCTGAGAAAATCATCAGAGTTATAATGGATGGCTTCTATGACAGAACAAACACAGTGATCATAGGAGTTGGACTGACTAAGCCATATCTAGTCAAGAATGGTATTGATCAGGAGGATGTGATCTCCTTCTTGCTGTGAAGAATATACTATGACCCACTCATAAACAAAGTCAATAAGCTGAGAGGATATAATTACATTACAAAGACATATGATATGAAGAAACTCAGAATGGTTAGAAGCTGCATCAACACATCAGTCTTAGCTTGCATTAATGATACAGCATAGATAACAGAAGACAAAAAGAAGTCCAAAATGATTACAGATATGGCAAGCTCTTTTTATAGCTTCACACACATCAAGGTGAACTCAAGCAAGTCTGAGTTGATTATCATTAATAACAAAAAAGATCTATAAAAAACTTTCAAAGGAAACAAGCTGTCAGTAGGCAAAGTAGGGGTCAGATACTTAGAAGTATGGATCAATCCAAATGGAAAAAAGAAATACCAAATAAGCAAAATCCAACAAGTTGTCACAGCACTGATCAACAGACTCCTTTGGAGAAAAGTGATGGACAAGTAAGCATAGTATATTATAAACCATATTATATTTCCAAATATTGAATACATGGTTTAAGATCTTTGCCTGATAAAAAACCAGATAGATAAAGTAGATAAAGAAATCAGAAAATTAATCAAACACAAGATAATGTTTACAAGGCCAGCACTCAACAGTATTTTTCACAGTAACTTAGGATACAATATCTTCAGTCTGGAAACAAAAATCTTACAGAAGCATTTCACGATTCTTGAAATGATCTATCCAGTAGTGAATCATATTGAAAGACTGTGTCAAGAAAGAGTAAAAAACCTGTAAGGGCTTGCATGGTTGAAAGTTAATGTTTTAGAAAAATATCAAAAAGTGTTATCAAAGGAAAACAACTTTCTATAAGATGTACTTCTAAACACCCAGCAGTTGGGCTTCACATTCAGAGCTCATAAAGCAGTGGATATGAAAGGAATAGCAAAACTCACCTTTCTCAAGACCTACATAGGACAGAATTGATTTAACAAAAACAGAACTAAGCTAAGATCCAATAATCTAAGATGGATGAAGCAATTCCTTAATTCAGACAAACCAAAAAGAACCAGTTGGGTTCAGATGTATGGTTTAAGTAGGCACAGATTGCAAGGATGGTAACCTAAGTTCTTCAAGAAGATGATCAGTATGATACAATAGGTACACTTAACTCGATACACCAGACATGAATCACAGACTTTTAACCCCATATAACATATTTTATAATATAATCCAAGTAGACAAGTTAAGCAGCCGTGAACTCAAACAAACCAAACTCAACTGGATAGTCATACAGAAAGATGAAGGGACAGGTGATCTAGTCCTAGGGAAACTTAAAAAAAGGACAGAGCTAAAACTATAGTCCGACACTACCAGCAGAAACTTGTGTTACTAATTATCACATATCAGGGTTGCTCTCTAGACCAACGCCAAAATATTGAAATATGTATAATAGATATTTCAAACAGAAATATAGTGGCATGCCCAGGAAAATGACAACACTAGTCAGTTAATAATGCAACTAACAGACAAGTCAAATCATTGAGTTTAATAAATCTACTGTTATGGGACAAACAAGCTATAGAGACAAAAGTGACAGATGTTCTAATAGCAAATGTCAACAACAACATGTGCGACATAGAATGGATAAAGAACACCACTAGCAGAAAAATCATTCTCAACCTTCAATAGTAATCCAGAAACTGGAAAGTAGTTATTGTCACTATGGATGCTAGTATCTTCAGAAGATTTTACACAATAGCCTTTCACATTATATATGCAGAAAATAGAGAAGAATTAAAGTCAACTGTCCTCAAAATTATGAAGAAAACAATATTGAATGAGGTAGAGCTAAATGTCATAGCAGTCACTCTTCTATTTCTTACCAAGAATACAAAAGTATTGATAAACACAGATAGTTAGATAGTAATAACAGCTTGTCTATTCAACAAATAAAAGCAAAATCGTAAAACTAGTTATCTGGACTAAAAAGCTTATGGTGTAAAAAAACCTAAATATACAAGTCATGAAAATCAGAAGAAACATAGACTGTATATATAAAAAAGTGGATGGTGAATCAAGAAGGGCAAAATACAAATGGCATATAACAAAACTTGATATTTTATCAATCAATAAAAACAATCTCATACTTGAGTACAAAGCCTATACTATAAACCTAAATGTCAGAGAAGCAATGTGGAACCACTTCAGAAATAAACAGATCCTGGAATGGTATCAGCTAAACAGAAACAAAGACTTGGCACATTAGATGCATCAAATTGACTAGAAAGTAACAGCTGAGTTTCTCGGACACAAAAAGGTTATTGCAAGCCTGATTAGTAAAAAAGATTAGTAGAAAGATCCTTTCGAATGAAGGCTTGGGTACAAGAACTATTAACAATAGCCAAGCTACATATGAGAAGAAAAGATATATACAAGAATAGCATATGCATTAGATATAGCAAGAAAGAAGAAACACAAAAGTATATATATAAATGTGAAGTGAACAAGATGGACTTCAGAAACCTTATAGTGGACTCTGTGACAAATTGTTTTCAAAGGCAAGCAGGAGAAAACAATGATTGAATCTAAGCATGAAAAAGAGAAATCAAAAAGGAGGAAATAGATATCTGGATTAAACTAATGTTTAGGAGTCTAGTTCCCAAAGGCATAATCAACATTATTAGGTATTGGGCTAGGATCTTCAAGAAAAAACCCCAAAAAACCATTATAAGGTGCATAGAAGAGGTACAGGACCTTATATACCTAATCTGGCACCAAAGATACAAGGTGATCAATGAATAGAAAAAGTCACAAAACATTACAAAGCATCTCAAAAGAAACAGAAATAAATAGAGCAATCAAAGGAAAATGCCAAAGAAGCAAGCAGTACATCACAACTGTTTTGATCTTAACATCAAATTTCTATATATTTTTTTTTCCTTTTTTAATTTAAAATATAAGGAACAAAGCACTAACTCAACCTAGGTAAGTTAGTTTTCCTTTGAGGGTAACAGACTATAGAGATTCTCATAGGAGATCTGAACTGGAAAGAATCTTTATCTGTAATTTCAATATATATGTTGGTATTGTCATAGATTATAGTTAGCTTTAAAATAAGTAGTACAAATATATTATTAAAGTAAAAGTTAATAAATAACTGACCAGAGGTTGAGCTGACAATTAAAAAAAAATTATTATTATTATTATTATTATTATTTTTTTAACTCACAATCATACCATTTTAATATGTCTTTATTGAAATATTAAGAGATACTTAAATATTTTACAGCTTTTCACAAAGCAACTAACTCATCATTGTATATTATTAGTTAAAGGACTATACTACTTAAAAAATATAAGAAGTCTACTAAGCTAGTTTGAACTAAACAAAACTAAGTCTAAACTAGGTACTCTAAGTCAGATTTAGGAAACAATATTATGCTCTCCTAGTAGCTTGACAATAGTGTTTCTGAGTCAACCAGAATTATTGCTAACAGTTTTTCACTGTTTATTATCCTGAAAAATAATGAATTGCTAAAGTTGGCACTGGGAAAAAAGAAAAAGAGGAATACAATTCAAAGCTCCTTAAAAAGTTCTTGCTCCATTTTACAGTCTCCTTTCAAAAGAGATTTGCCTAATTGGGATATTTTTTAAGCTTTATATTATTTGAGGAACTTAGCCATTCTTGAAAGTAACTTCAAGAAGAATGTTTGAGGGATTTATCCTTTTGCTAATATATGGATTCACTTATCACTAATAAAGCCAGCGCCATATTATAGAAGAGTTTCTTGATCGGAATAAAGAAATCTTTTCAAGAACTTTGTCTAACCAAGATAAAAGCTTGGAGACCCTAGCTTTTGTCCAAAAAAGCCTTTTCACCACCTGAAAAACTTAATGAGAAATAGAAGTTGGATCTTCTATTTCTACCTGTCACTTGCCTTTTGATATAATAATTGTTTTCTGGAGATTAAACATACTTGATTGGAGAAGACACTTTTTCTAGAACTTTTTTTTCTACATTACCAATAATGTATTGAGACACATGAGTGTGATCAATAGAAGCTTGTTTATATTCCAAAAACTAACATGTTTTATGTCAACCAATCACCTTTGGTGAGGATTTGTGCTATCCAAAATTAGGGTTAAATTGAGATAGGTAAAATTCCTCAGAAAACTGTAAACATGAGAGCTTTAAGATAATCAAGACAGTCAAAAAGGGAGAAAATATGCCTTTTTATTGCAGAAAATCTCTATAAGCCTCTCGCTTCAAAGGTTAGAAAGACTTTCAGGTACTTCATAATCAGTTCTTCTTTCTTTAAGAACTTTCTTGCCATTGATATCAAAGGTACTACTTGACTTTTCTTGATTACTAGAAGTCAAGTTTTTGAATGAAGAGGTTTGTAGACAATAGGGGAAGGGTAGAAGTGACTTTTGAAGTTATACTTCAAGTTGTTTTAAGGAGAATGTTAAGACTTTATTAGCAAAGAAGTGTAAAAATTTCTTGTAAACATCTTTTTTATGTATGGTCAGAGAATCAATGGAAAAAGTTTATCTTTAAAAAAAAATTTATTATTATTATTATTATTTTAAAAAAAAATAATATTAATAAATTATTATATATAGTTGCTTTCAAAAGTTTAAGTCCAATTACTATGTTTTTTTTATAAATTTCAATTTTGACAATTTTTAAATCCTTAATTATACAACCAAAAATTATAAAATTCATATATGTTATATCTTAATATTAGTTTTATTTATTATATTTTTTC
>CAJVPT010002706.1:0-16943 GCA_910592055.1 Acaulospora colombiana
AAACAAGAAAGATGATGTTGATCCCGAAAATTTTCTCGATGATTCTGATGCTGATGATCAAGATGGATATCACACACTTCCTGGGATCATTACATCAAAGACATTTGTAACTCCAAATAAAGAGGGTACTAAAGATGTAATTAATGAAAAAGAGAAGTAATAGTGTTAGGTATAAACTTTATGTGTGGGAAACTTGCTTAAGTGATGTGTTCTTTTTGATCGTACGTATTAGCATTCATCGTATATGCATGTAATAAAGTTTGTTAACTCGTATGCTACATACCGAGTGTTGGGATGTGTAACTGTTCATCGAATTAATGTGACTAATACATAACCTACACACATGATCCCCTCAATCAGAGTGTTTAGCAAATCAGATAAAATTAACGCACATATTTTTCATACTTGGCGAATATTAGTACTTTTAAAATATCAATAAAGTCAGTCTTTGTGACTCGATTTCGCAAACATATTCACGTTTACTTTGCATGTATATTTCGGGATTTATTGCTATATAACACTGTCCTGACCACATTTACGAAATGGCTCAACATTATTTGATTCAACAAAAAATATCTAATAAATTATCGGTTAATATATATATATTTTACATATCTACCCTAATCATTAGTGTGAGAATCGTTTTTCAATATGCGCCAGAACTTTTCTAATATATTTAATTCTGTATTTTTAAATTCGTATTAATAAATAATAATTCGCATTTACAATGACTGAAGCTAATAACAATATTGATGACAACCCAGTGGAAGAATCCATAAAAAACTTTAAATGATGTTTGATTGACATTAATGAAGAAGTTGTGGAGGACATAGTTGATTCAGGTTCAGAATATCCAATTATAACTTATGAGATTGGAAAAAATTAGGTTTTGTAAAAGATAAAAGTTTACCAAATATTATCGATAAATCAGTATCTGATATTGTTAAGCAAGTATCAGGTAAAAAAATCTGGATCTCTTTCACTGATTACTAGAGATAGTAAAACCTGAGGTTCGTCAAGAACTTATAAACTCGATAGCAAACCTGGATATTCCTCAAAGAAATCATGCACGATACAAGGCTAAAAAAAAAGAAAATTTTTAATTGATACCACATCGGAGTCCTCATCTAGCTCTGAATCTGGGTCCGACTCTGAATCATCTAACTACGAAGTGACTACCTTTGGCAATGATGATTAGGATTAACTGTAAATGTGGTGGCCGTACAGTAAGCAAAGAAGCATAATTAATTACCATCATCATAAAGGCGGAATGGTCTCGCTTTTTCAGGTTTTTGTTCCTGCTTTCTGTAGTTTACTACAATGTAGTTTTGTACTGGAGAAGTATGATTGTCACTCGAATGCCTTAAACATTCTCCAGCAATCGTACTGTATATGCGTGAGCCATATTCTTAGCCTTATGTGTTACCACACCATAAACAGCACCCATTTTTTGTAAGTATTTGGGAATTAAACCATAGTCTTTTAAGAATCCATTGAACCATTTAACTCCTGGCTTACCTGGATTACCCATTCGGCCAAAAGATATTGCACGCTGAATCCAGGTAAGTAATTCTCTGGCTCTTTCTTGATTCTTCTCCATAGATCTAAATTTTCTAGGAGTATCTTATTGACTCCGATTCTTCGCATATCCTGTTACTCCAGCATCTGTAATACGCAAAGTTGTAAACTCAGCAGGACGAATACAAAGCATCACCATGACATCAGCAAGAGCCCAATAATTGGGCGAAGTTTTTAAATCATATGCATTTAATCTTTCTTTGACTGATTCTAATGCAAATAATCAATATGATTGGCTTCAGCCTTTTTCTGATTGTTCCTCTGAATTTTGTAAGCTTCTTCTATTAAATCTGAAAATTTCGTGGCCTCGACTATTGTGAGTAAAGCACCAAGGCTTCTTAATTCTCTTTTGAGTCGGAAAAGACGTGATGAACTAGCATTAGCATTTTTTGCTGATAGGGCTAAGGCAAAAACTTTAGCTCTTATATCCCGAATACTAAGCTTATCTCGCAAAAGCTGATACGCCATCTTTCCAATTGTTTCTATGGGACCCGATCTTTCAAAGAAAGGAGACTTTGTCTCTTAGAAATAACAGTGTTTACTGTGGAACAGGGCACTTCATGCATGGTTTTGCTTTTTGGTTGGACATTTTTCTGAATAAAGAATAAGTTATCCACTTGACCCTCACTAAACTCATATTTATCTTGCAAAATTCGTTTTGCTTTCTCTCTAATGATCTCTTCTTTTGAACTTTTTGGGGGCTTGGTTACAACTATTCTACAACTACCTTCAACTAAATTTATAGTTTATTTTTCCCACCTCTCTGATTAGGTATTAATACATCTATCTGATAATCGGTAAATTTAAAACCATCTCGAAGGTGTCTGCGTACCTAATTCCACTTTCTAGATTCTCGAGAAACTATGAGGCATATTGATTGAGATTGGCCACACTCATTTCAGAGCTAATATTATATTTTTCTACGATTTTAGTTGCAATAGCTGACATTATTGAATGTTATAATGGCCAAGTGGTTTATAAACAGTGCTTTAGGTTATATACTAAAGAGATTTTTTTTTCAAATCGAAATTAATTACCTCTTTTCCTCCTATAATCAAAATTGAATGGGTTGTGGTTATTGTAATTCTATCAGAAAATAGAGGCGAATAAGACATGAGATCGTTCAGGCAGGAAGTGATACTTCTCCCAAAATAAAGTCTTGGAATCCATAGCCCTCTTTTTTCTCTTTGTTTCTCAGAAAAAAAATATATAAAAAAGCTATTTAGCTAAATATACTGTTTAAAAAAATAAAAATCTCTAAAAAAAAGAAAGAATGTTATGAGTAAAATATATGCTATCTACCTTTTTATGGCTTCGAGTAGTCACTGTGAGAAGGCGGGAGTCCTGCGAAAAATAATCAGTATATGGCAAGCATATGATTATATTTTATACCTAGAATCGGGTAAGTCAGATATATGACTCTCAAGCATAACAATTTTTGTACTCTTGCTTTTTTTGATTATAATTGACTCTTCTATGATATTTTTCTGAATGTTTCACACAGATGCCATATAAAGATCTATTTGGCATATCACATTTACTACATGGAGTATGGGATTAAATTTTCCAATGAAGAGCATATCCTTATTGATGATAGCAACCTTTTCAACAAATACATCCATCAATAAAAGTATATAGACAAGAATAAAATTCCATGCTAATATAAATAATCAATAACTTTCAATTTTGCATATATGAAATAATTATTTTTCAAATAAACTTTTTGTAATAATATTTATATAAACAAATTTAAGATTATTACATAGGTATACTTTTTTTTTTTAAACCATTTGTCTTGTTAGTTATGTGTGCTTTATCAAACATTTGTATGCTGTACATATTAAATGAAACACTAAAGCTAAATCTCTAACTTCCTCACTCATTTTGGTTTTATTACCTCTCTAAGTGCAACTTCAGGAGTGATTTATCACTTCATTAGAGATTCAAGTAAAAACCCTTCTAACTTCCAACATCATTGCCCACAGATCACTATTACAGATCACTCTTTTGAGCTCTGACAGAGATCAAAACCCATCCATTCATATCATATTTCACTCCATTTAACAGGATTTATTCCAACTTCTTGTCTTCGATACTTTTTTCTTTATATATCAGTTTTTTACTGGATTAACTTTCTATACTTTTGCTCTTCTTTCCTAGTCTTGTAGATATGATAGTCTTTTTATATTGATGTATTTACAGATTCCTGATTTCTGTTTTCATTCATCTTTTCACATCTTGTATTTTATATTTTCTGTCAAAAGATATTATGTACTTTTTCTTGCATCTTTATTATCCATTTTTTAGCATCTTTATTATCTATTTTCTTGCTTTTTTTTTTGATTATCTTGCCATAACATGTCAAATTTACTATTTTTGTAACTAGTTCTTTTTCTATTGATCTCATAAAGAAGTTAAGTATGTCCTAACTGGTTTCTAAGATTCTTTCTATCAGTTTTGCTATCTGTTTATTGATTTCTCCTATTTTTATCCTATCTTTATTCTTAAGTTTAACTCTTTCTCTTACAATTCAGTTTTTCTTTCTTTTAAGAGCTTTCCGAATCCTTTCAAGACTCCTTTTATTTCTTTTTGCCATGCTTCATTCTACTGAGTCTTATAAGTTAGACATTTTTGCAAATATTTTATTGTTTCCTCTTCCTGGCTACATGTAATGCATTTCTCTTGCTTATAAAGATCTAATCTTCTTATGGCTAGCTTTGTTAGTCTTGGTAGCTTATTATTGATCAATTTATTGAGAAAGCTTTTGTTTAATAAGTTTTTAAATAAGGTGTTCCATGTGTGTTCTTTATTAAAATATTTCTATACAAGATCTCACATGTATCTATATAAAACTATACTGTAAGAAAGATATTTGGTACTCTCTTAATTTTTCATAGAACAATTTTAAAGAGTAATCTAGTTATTAAACTATTATTATACTCTAATCTGTGTTATAGATTTTATACACTTCAGTGTGGTTAGTGAATTCCTTCTTCTATCAAGGTTTCCAATAGAAAGGTTATCAAAAATTCTCTATGTTACTAGACATTCTGCCAGTATAATATTTAGTTTATTATCAACTTAAACATAGTAATAATGGGGATAGGGTCTTACCTTCTAACCATCCCTAAAAGTTTCATTAATTAAGTCAACTTCTTCGCATTAGATATCTATTAACAAAAATTTGTATTTGTAACAGAAATCAAAGATTATTGATTGTTTTATCAAACCTATCTTTGAATAGCTTTTAATTATATAAGAGATAGACTTTAAATAAGTCTTGAAGCCTCAAATGGTTAGTTCATAACCACAGATAGAAGTGTAATTGTGATGTGAATACCAATCTCTCTTTTCTTAGATAGATAAATCCAATATTCACCAAGTTTATCCCCCACTTGCTTTACTAATTCAAACACTGTCTGTTTATTGAGCTTATTATAATCAGTTTTGAATATTTTCTGAGAGGCTTCCAAGTCAATACTTTAACAGAACTGGCCTTGGTTTTTTGATGGGCTGCCTTATGTTTTTTTCTTCACTTGGCATGTTTATCAACATCCATAGTATTTGATTTGTAATATTTATTGAAATATTTCTTTTATGAAGTGTGACTGATAAAGTCTTTACTATACTCAGAACATTTATATGCCTTGAGAGGCAGAGATTGTTTAGGCAAAGGTTGTTTATCCTTTGGTTTACCCTGCTTCTTGTTTCCTTGAAATTTTTCTTTTTTTGAATGACATTTTCTCTTCTTTTTAGAGGAGCCTGGGTCAAGTGGAAGTGAGAAGACTTGTCATTTAGAGTTACTAAAGCAGACAGAAGAAGTCCTGTCTATCTATTTGGCAAAGAGCTCCTTTATTTAGTCCAGCTGTTCTGCAGGTCCAGAGTACTTGAATGTAGAATCGTAGAGAAAGCTTATTTCTATAGAGAAGTTCCCCATATTGTATTTAATCTTTAAAATTGTTAATTCTCATTGTTTACTTTTTTCCTTGGGAAAATTTCCTTACAAGAAAATTTTTTAAGAAAAAGAGAGTTATGGGAAAGAGTTTTTTTTGAGAACATTACTGTATACATATACTTTTTGTCAGATAAAACAATACGCGTATACAAATAACATACAGTATATACAAATCTATAAATGAGTTTGTCTAGTGAAGCAAAAAATGTTTGTGAATAATTATTGCTAATTAAGCCTGAAAGGTTGACCCTAAAGGATCATAGCTCTTTGAGTCTACAACAACAGTACTTAAATCAAAAGTCTGCTGAATATAATGAAGCAAAATGGCTTTTTATAGGTTTAACAGACCTTGATGATAAACTCGGTTATAAAGAACATACATTTTATAAATACTGACATGCATCCAATGGCCATACTGGTAAAAATAATACAGCACTTTTAGATACATATTGACCTGAAGAGATTTATTCTCAATATATAATTTAGATGGCAAGAAAAGAGTATACAGTGATCGATCATCCTTCTGAAGTTTATAGAATGCCAAATACACATGAATGTATTGATGGAAATTGGTCTCTTCACTTAATAATCGATATTGATGCAAGGCAAAAATCTGATCATATAAATTCTGAGCTCCCTACTTTAGATAGTGAAAAAATTACGCAAAAAGATTTGTTATCTCAAATTTTAGTCGCTTGTGCAAATAAATTAAGCCTAATATCAGAATGTATGCCTTTATTAAATTCTTTTGCTTTAGCAAGCTCGTCAAATGCTGAGAAATGTAGTTGGCATATTATTTATCCTCAGGCTGAATTCATAGATTATAAAGAACTTAAGGTTTTACAGAAAAAGTTATAAAATTAGTTGGAGAACCTTATTCCAAATTCATTGATGTTGGACTTCCCAAATCGCGTTTTAGCTTTGGCTCCTTGGATCAGCAAAAGAAGAACGCATAAAAAAACCTGCTATTTTTTCTATCAAAAATGTATTTTAAAAGTTAGATGATTATCTGGTTCAGCCTAGAGAGAATTATTCCATAATTTGGCCACAAACCTTTTCTTCCGAGGAGTCAGTAAAAGAATTCCAACCTATTGATAATGAAAATGCTTCGAGTAGAGGAGCCAATCTAGTTATTGAAAATTATTAGTGGCTCCAGATTGGAAAATTTGAGAAAGGATTCATCAACTTTGAAGCAAAATCGATAAACAATTGCCCTATATGTGATGTTAAACACGAAAAAAATCAACTATATGGATTTATTCAAAAAAAATGGACTTTTTATGCTTAAGTGTTATTGGCAAAAACAATTCAAACCAGACACAAGGGCCTTAGCTTCGATAAGGTATCAGACAAAGTTGAGTCGAAAGAAAAGCCTAAGTGGGGATTAATTGAAAGATTACCCAATGCCATGTTAAATCCACGCCCACTTGTCAAATTATCTGGAAAAATCATCAATATAAAGGAAATGAAAGATGCACCAGAAGTTTATCCCGATTTCTTAAGTGAGAATCTCACTACAACTCTTATTTACTCTCCCGTTGCTAATGGCAAAACAAAAACACTAAGAGAAATTCTCGATTCCTTGGCCAAAAATGGAGCAGATTTTCCTTGTTTTATCTGGGTTTCATATCGTAAAACTCTTAGCAATGAGACTAAAGCTAAAGTTGATATGTGCAAAATTCAGGACTCCGTGTATGCCATTATCAGGAAAATGAGGGTGATTTATTATTGTCCAAGTTGAAAGTACCCATCGTCTCAATTTCTATGGAAGGCGTTCTTATGTAGTTATCTTAGACGAAAATAATGCTATTATGGTATTTTGAACTGAGAGTGTGCAGTGTATTCAACATGCAATGACAATGCAGTAATGCCAGAAAAAACTATCACCAATGTGACCTGATGATTAAGCAAGGAGGCAATTATAGAGATAAGTCTTTCCACTTTTAGCAGGACCATTCACAAACAGTACATTCCATACACTTCAGTTTATAAGGCCCAATATCTCAATAAATACCACACACTGGGCTTCATTTAATATATTTGCTTTGACGAGATCTTCTGGAATAATATGATAGAATAATTCTTCTAGAAGTATTCTCAGCAGTTCCTCAATATTGATTTCTAAAAATAATTTTGTAAATCATAATCTGTACGGTCTTCATATGCGTCAAAAGTCTAGTGGATTTCATGCGCGTGAATCTGAAAATGCTATGCGGGATTTATTAAAATCGGCTGTTCATGTTATTTCTATGGACACATTTGCAAATGAATCAACTTTAAACTTTTTGAGACAATATCGAGGTGGAAATATAAGAATTTTTGATAACGAATATAAACTACGTAAAGGTGAGACTGTTGAAATTCTTTACGATCCAGATAAAGGATCGGAAGCTATATGCATGGGTCTTAAGATGCTTCAGGAAGGTAAACGAGTTGCTTTTTCGATGACCTCATGCAAAAAAGTACGAGCTTTGGCAAACCAAGCTTCCAAACTGCAAAAACCAGATGGCTCACACGTTTTATAATGAGTTTATTTTGGTCAAATGGATGGAAAGCAATGGCAAGATGACTTTGCCGATATTAATGCTACTTGGAGTGGTCTTGATTGTGTGGTTTATACAAGCTGGCATCTCTTTTGTCGCAATTGTTTTATTGTTCATTGTTACAATTTTTTAATATTTCGAACTATTGTTTTTGAGGCAGATAGTTGTGAGTAAAGAAAAGAGAAATTTCATTCTATTTATAATTGAAGATTTTTCCTCGCTTTCGGACTAAAATTTTTTCATTCCGTTATTCTTTATTCGCAAGTTAATCATCTGATATGCAGTATTACGTATCGCCATCATGCATATTGTTCCACTGAAAATAATTAAAAACTCTGAGAAGAAAAATTACTGAACGCGAAGTTACAATCGGAGGCAGTTAAAATATAATTCGTTGATTGAGGATTCTATTGTGAGATGGTTTGAAATTTTTGTATACAGTTAAAGAACAGCTTCTTAATTTAAAATCAGTCAACTTAATATTACCGTAAACAGTTGTATTGGTTTAAATGTTGATTTTTTTATGGATTTATTTCGCCTTTATAATTTTTTAAAATACAATTTACAAATAGGTTTGATATTTTATTGTTAAAATTTTTTTAAAAAATTCTCACGAATTACAAAACATTACTGCGATGAAAATTCAAACTGTATACCAAAAAAAATTGAATTTGAATGATCTATTTATTTTATAAGTTCGTTTTACATAGTCTCGGTTTTCTTAAATTTTTAAATTTTATTATAAACTTATGCGTAGCGACAATCACGGACAACTATCAATGATATTCAACGACACCATTCCATTATATAATTTTACGAGCCTAACATTTACAGTAATTGCCACTATTGATGAAGGTTATGCAATAATATACGCCAACAGCAGTTACAATGATACCAATCCTCTTTTATCGAGTAGTGGGATGTATGCTATCTTTCTACCCCCAAATCAAAAATATATTGGCAATCCATGCATTCTATACCAAACATTACTGAATATAACAATGGATTATATTGTTTGTGGCCTAGTATCTGCCGGCATCGGTCAAGTGTGTACATTGAGAATGAGTCAAACAACAAAGAAAAATGGTACAGTATTATATTACCAGAATGTGTTCTTCTTGTCATCGGGAGCGGTAACAAATGTTTATCCGGGAGTGCCCACTAGTCATGCTCGCGGTTGGACTATAAGCTATATGTCCTTTGGTGGATACACCCTTAGTTTTACACCTTATAATAGTACAACCAATAGTAATTACTTAATTCTCTACGCGTATGAAGACAATGAAACTCTGATAGGCAGTATTGGACCGACTCCTATAAATCCATATAGTGCGATGTGTATTACTAGTAATAATACGTTATTATTTGCTGCTAACACTAGTAATGAGAGAAATTCTTGGACTCTATATAATTATCGATTGCCAATAGTTCATCTTGTCTTTAGTAAGTAATTGCTAGCTTCTGTTGGCCTCCATGTGCAGTATACTATGCTAATTTTATTATCATTGATTACAGATGGTTATTACAGCAATCTCGAGATAAATTACAATGTTCCAGAAATTAATAGTACCGTCGAACCATTTAATGCGACAACGATCAGCATCACCTTCAATGACCCCATCAATCTATCTGAATCAAATCTCTCCATCTATCACCTTACTACTGGCACACTTCGACAAATGGTCTCCGGATCAATGAATGGCTTCTTCAGTGTTAGCACAAATGGAATGACAGTTACAATTATTGTAATAAGTAGCGTATTTAATAAGCCCGGTGAACAGTATTACATTCAAATAGATAATAATTTCGTAAAGAGTAGAAATTTTAACGAACCGTTAAAAGGGATCGAGAGTAAGGTCTGGGTCTTAAGAGCAGGAGGTAGTTCATCCAATTTTGTTGTTCTGAATTTGAACCAGGCTTACTATGAATCGATTTACTCGCCACATTAACTACCCGACAACTGCTTGCTTAAATTCATCAGATTTTAAAGAAGAAAAAACCTCAGGTAAAATGTCTATGGACATATAAGGACGTGTGAATTTGATTTTTCATTATTATTCATGCGACCTTTCTTTCAGGTGCAATTAGCGGTACGCTTTATCTTACTCCAAAAGCAACGATTAGATTTCTGGGACTCTCTAGACCAGAAAGGTCGGCGTACTTTTCTAATTTAATAAGCGAACTTGCTAATATGGTGCCGGTCAGATCATCTCGATTAAGTTCGAATGGCAATTATCAACATATCAAAAATGGAACACCTCTTGAACAGATATTTATCTCCATCTATGTGCATAAACCGATGAACAGCACAGAAAGAAGCGTTTCGGGGGTATTCTCCGATTTGGATACCATGATCAGAAATAAGAAAATTACCAGCATCTCTATTGGTTCTATTACTAATGACTTAGACAAAAACTTTGGTTTTGAAGTAATAAGTGAGTTATTTGTTATTCGTCGATGAATTTTATGATGTAATTGATTTATAGGTAACTATTCTAGAACATCCATGGGAAAGATATACAACTCAGTGTATTATTGCGTTGACCTTTATGATCGTACTTATCTTATTATGCATTCCAAGACTTTTATGGGTGCAAATAAAGAAATGCAGAGTAAGTGTTAATCGAGTATTTCTTGTCGGTGTAAATATCAATTAATATTCATTCTGTCATTAGAATGGTAGGGGAAAAAAGGTACAAGTGGCGAGTTTCTGACTAAATATGCTTCGCTGTTCGTGTATACGTATATCAATAAAATACTGAATAAATTAATTCCTATGCGGTTTTATATTTACGTATGTAGGCGAGGAAAGAGGAATCTGAAGTAAGTTTTTAATTAATACATTTTTTTGTCGACGCATTTTTATTAAAAAATATAATATACTGTACACATATATTAGGATTATTTTATAATATTCCAGTTTACTTGTAATACCATTAATCCTATTCTTATGATTTTCTTTGTCATTGTGCACGGGAATGATATACCATCACTCTATATACCAAGGTATATATAGTATATACGTATTAATATGTTATGTTGTAATTGTGATCTATTTTGGTTCTATTTTAATATTCTCTTTCTTTTGTACCTAACAAATCACAAAGTTTGATCTTTCTGATACTCCCACTGATTATCAACGCCGTTTTAACAATCGTTATTGTGTTTAAGGAAACCATGTATAAGGACTTTTCAAAATGGATCATTTATTATGAAACCTCATTTGTACTTTTCATTATTGCGATTGTTAACGTCGAAGCTCTGAGATTTACACGGCTAAAGATTACGGGGATTAAAATTTTTAATGCTCCATTTTCTGATAAAGCACACCACCAAATTTTCTGGGGGTCATGTTTTAGCATTTTTATTAGTAATATTTCGTTACTAATTATTCAAGTGAGTTTCTCTTATTACCGCGATTCGGTGACGTAATTTATTATTAACCATCCTTGATGTTATTTTATAAACTTTTAAAACAGGTTGTTTACTACCTATCTGCTGTATTATATGATACAGTGCCATTCTTCTTACTAGTTTTATCTTGCTTCACACTCCTAATCAATATAATTAGCTATTCTTATCATGCGATACGTCTCCACTATAGAAAGAGTAATACTGACGCAATAACAGAAGAATGATCGCGCAATTATTCGCATTCGATAATTGCTGGTAAGTTTGTACTGCCTTTACCAAGTTGAATATATACTGTACAATAATTTTCGAAATTCTTCTTATCATTAAATATACATATTACATACTCATATTTTAAATTAGGGCATGTATGTGTATCTCTTTCACATGCACGGTAAAAACAAAAAAAAAGAAAAGAAAAGAAAGAGGCCTTAATTTGTTCAAGATTGAATGATCATAAAAAATACACCAAATTATTTTCATATTCAGTATGTTACTATATTCGACGCCCAAATAATTGTGCTGCATACTGAAATATTCTGATATGGATATTTACTTATTATAATAAATATTTTCACAGATTTTCTTCTTTTTTTTTTATAAATTTCGATAAAATACTGATTATATGTTGTAAATACGTACTGTGGAATTATACAGTACGTACCTTTCGGCGACCCATTGAGAAACTGCGCATTGTATCCATTATGCACTCTACATATATGCGGTGAAATTATTCTTATATGCGTGTAATTGCACTGCGCATACGTAATATAAGGTACCGGAAAGACGTGTCTTTATTCCGCTCTTTATATTCAATATATATATATATATATGTATGTATATATACAGTATATAAACTAGGATGGATGAACATACGATAGTGACAAATGGTGCCACAAATATGAAGTGAAAAATTGATTGATTCTGAATTGAGATTCAAATAAAGAGGTCGATATCTCACCTGATACCTTTTGCGCGAAATTTCCTTTTTCGTAAAGCGACAAAAAATTTTCTATTAATAGAACTTATGAAATATACCATATACATAGTGGAAATTAAGTTTCGATAGATGATCTTCCGGAGAGGTACATACATTGGAACTTTTCTGATATTTTTTTGAAGAATTTGCATTATTCACACAACTATAAATTTTTAACTTCTGAATCATTAGAAATTAGATGATAAAAAATTCTTATTTGAATGATTTAATATTTCTTTGTTAATTCTCAAAACTACAAGCAAGGTTTTATATGTCACTGTCAAGCATGGCATTGTGTATGAATGGCGTTAATAGTTATATTCTTTTTTTAAAGATATTCGAAGTTCAATGGGGTAATCAGTAATATTAAATATAATAATCTAATTAAAATTCACGTAAAATAACCAGATGTACGTAATCAGGGCGAAAAATTTTCTAGTCATACAATTTGGTTTTCTATTTATGGAAAATCGATCCGCCTTATTGCATGTAACGCGTGCCTCCACTCTACAGTTCAGTACTAGAACAGAATGATGCATAACAGAACATGATAAGTCCGAGTTGTATGTAGTATTGACTATATAAATACTTGCGAGATTCTATTTTATCTATCCAGTCATCAATTTCTTCAAAAATTTGAGCTATAATGTTGACTAAATTTTATTTTGCTTTTATTTTCGTTCCAGTTCTCTTCTTAATTACCACCGTGCCCGTTTCTAGTAGATATCAATTATTCTAAAAAAAAAATAAACAATATCGCACGTTAATATAATATTATTGAATTGATAGGTGGTAAGTATAGTCATGTACCTACTCTTATGGTCTGCTCATAAGTAACGACGCGACATCTTCAATTTTTATGACGCGGATAGTATGTATACAGTATGTAAACTTATTTAGTATCAATTGTCTGCTTTTAACTAAGTATTAACTCCATCTAAAAATAATATATATATTGATCGTACATTTTTTTCCCTTTTCTCTCGCAATAATGCCGGCTTATTATTTCAAAACTTTTTGTATTAGCTCGTGAGCCTAAGGCTTACACTTATTATTGTGTTTTTTTCATGTGAATAAATTTTATAAATATTAATACCGCTTTCATCGAAACGCTAGCAAGTAAGTAATCAATGAACTCGCTTTTACAATTTACTGGTAGACAATTCTCTAATGAATACCAAAAATTCTATAAAAATTTCAGATAGTAAGATAACAAGACCTGCCATTTTATTTTACTTATTTTCATGCATTTTATTAACGCTTATTTTCAAATATTCACGTTAACTATATCGATAACACATTTATTATTGTCTTAAATAATTAGTCGGTATGTACAAAGATAACAACATATCATTTATCGTTATCCACTAAATATCGTTCAAATAATACTATTGATTGGATTGTTAGCCTGTACGTATACGTATTATTTTATTAAATTTAATATTAGCTGTTATCATTAACACGCATCTACGTTATATATTTTACAACTGCGTACGTCATATTATCGTAGTTGGTAAGTATACTATTTAATTAATGTGAGTTTATTATTTGTTCATTAATTTGTCTAATTAAAATTTTTATCACGTTTTATGTTAAATTACCGGTCAGTAAGTATCATATTTAATTATATTGTAATTAAACAATTCATCTAATAACATAATAACATCTTTTTTTGCTGTTGTTGACAATTAGCTGGTGAGTATAATTTATAGTATTTTATTTATAGCGGGAATAGATACAATTTTACTAATATTGTCTACATATTATTAGTTCGTGAGTAAAAGTTGAGTTTATGATTTAAGCACGTATTATTAAGCACATTAACCAATATGACTGCCACTAATATTCTTCATCAGTTAGTAAGTACGTGTAACGTGAATTTACGATTAATTTATTATAGCTATATTTATTGATGCTTACTGACTATCCATTTTGTCAATTATTAGCAAGTGAGCACAAAACATATTATCTTGCTATTATAATGTCTTTAATGCCATACGTTAATATTTTAATATTGGTGACATTCAAATAATTAGTGAGTGAGTATTATTTAATATGCATCCAGTACTTTACTACCCAATGCATTTTAATAAATAACGCAATGTTTTGATATTGTTATTATGAAACTACTAGCCAGTAAGTATAATATTATATCACATTAAAAACTTTAAAACATTATTAACTATTTATCATGTAAATAGTTGGTGGGTATAAATTAAAATTTCCATTTCTTAATTGCATATTTTCATTTATTAATGTTTTAAAACCAACATAAATTAACAGACGGTGCGTAAAGTTTATGATTACCCTCAAATAATAACTTAACCTATTAACTTTTTTTTCTCGCATAAATAAGTTCGTAAGTGGAAATTTATTTATTATACTTTATTAATTTAATTTACGTAATACGTATGCTAATAGATCTTAATCTTTTTTTGGTTTGTGAGTATAAATTCATCGTTTCGTTCTGCAATTTACAGTATTCCGATATTTTAACTATAACCATTTTTTATATAAATCACCAGCTAGTAAGAGTACACCTGTGTTTGTTATTATATATTATTTTAACTCATTTTAAAGAAGCTTTGGTGAATCGTTAGATGGTGAGCATATTAATGAAACTAATGTTAACTTTAATTTGATCGCTTATATGAACTTTGACTTTGTATTCTCATGTTAAATTATTAGATGGTATGTCTTTTGCATTCTTCGTTATCTTTTTTTTTTTTTTTTTTTTTGGTTCAATAAATGAAAGTAATTAGTTTATCTATAAAACATTATAGCCGGTGAGTATAGGTTATATTCATTAATGTTGCATTCCACGTTATTTAACTAATACTCTACTTATTAAATTAATAGACAGTGAGTATAAATTTACTTCATTGTTTATTTATATCGCTTACTCCTGAATTACACCTCAACCAAGAATCATCAATTATAGATTGTGAGTAGAGGTTTTGTTTTATTCATTATTTTAATTTCCGTATCTTTCTTTAAATGCTAATTCGTCATTTTATTTCAAAATTATTATGGTAGATTGTAAGTATAAATTTTTTACTGTGTATATCTTACATAATAATTTTATTATAATTAAACAATTTGGTCATTAATTTTTCCTTTTTTCTTTTCTTTTTGTTAGATGGTGCGTATAAGCTAATTATTTTCAATTTACTCTTAAATAACATTATGATTAATATTGCTTCCTGGAAAATCAGTCCGTAAATATAAGAATATACTGTGTTATTATTGTCTGTCAAAACATCCATTCAACTGCCGCTTTATCGATTGTACGTACAATTTATTCTAGCTACGTATTCTATTTTTGCAAACACGATTACGTAATTTGCATTTCGTATCAACTATTACGTATACATATATTTTTAGTGAGTTAGTATGAAATTATATTTAATAATAATTTTTTTAGGCCGATGAGATAGTATTGATCTTTTCTTTATTATCAGTTAGTGAGTATTGTTTAACTTATCGATAAATATTTCTTTGCCGAAATTGACTGTTTTTCTTTTACTAATTAGATAACGATAGTGAATGTTTACATAATTTACTTTGTATTGCATACACAATTTTCGAATAAATTATGTCCTAATCAAGTTATCTATTGTTAGCATGTAAGAGTTATGTATATATTATTCTTATTTTGCGCAGCTTATTTCAAATTTCAATATGTTTTTATTAAATTTAGATTGTGAGTAAAAACATATTTCATTTTAACGATTCCTCCTATAAATATACATTCCTAATACGTATTTCATTGCTTTATATAAACGATTAGATGGTAAGTGTGATTTATGGTTTATACAAAATGACACTTTACTAATATCGTCTACTTATAATTATTATTATTAGAGAGTAGGTTTCTTCCAATTATTGCAAATCAAGCACCAACTACACTTCTACTAATTTATTTATTTGCTCAATATATTAACTATTTTCATGCGAATTGTTAGAAAGTGGGTTTATACTGTGATATTCGTCATCGTTAGTTTATTTTAATTTATAATTTAAGTGCTGTCTCTATTTCTCATATTAGATGGTAAATATATGTCTCCTGTATGCGTACTTATTCTCAGGCTATGCGTAACTATTTCTGGTTTTTTTTTTTAAAAAAAAAAAAATTATGTAAATAATAGCGAGTAAGTATAATTTGCTGTATGTTCAATATTCTATTTACCTGTATATCCGGAATTAACCAAAATTTCCTTTTGTTGAATTGCTAGACGGCGAGTATAAGTTCACGCTTATTATAAATCATTTTGCATATTTTTTTCTTTATTTACATTTTTGTCTAATTTCTTTGCTTTAATATTTGTGCTATTTATAAGCATCAACAATACACTGACTCAAAAAATTGTCCCAATAATTAAAACTTTTTTGTTTATAGAGTATATCTTTTGAGCGACTGATTTAAAAAAGTAATAAATTTAACTATAGATGCATATTTATTTGATCTTTTAAATAG